>OMNM01039956.1:11185-21380 GCA_900302745.1 Parablennius parvicornis
CCCCCCCCATCATATATGCAGCGACCTGTTTGTGACTCTCTGCCTTTGCACTTTCCTCTTTTTTGAATCCCCTATTTCCAACCAGCAGAGCAGAAAGTCTCCACCTCTGAGCCTGCTTCTGCAGCTTTCTTCCCGTCAAAAGGGAGTTTTCCTTTGCTCGTGTGGAATTGTTGTGTTTCCTTCTCTAGAAATGCTTTGAAATGACTGTTGTATTTGACGCTATACAAATAATACGGAATTAAATCATGTAGCTGCTATCAGAAGCGCCACGGACACTCAGGCTATTCCAGTTAAATCTAATATTAGAAAGTTCTAATCACAACGATGCCTCTTCTAGTTATTAACAGCAACAAGTAGTTTTACTGGTTACTGGCCAAGACTATGTTTTTATTTAAATTTTAAGGCAGATTAATAGGCCTCGGGTTACCTGGCTTGAAATATTACGGTCCAGTAATAAAGTAGGACTAAATTTAAAAACTTAACAAACTACATGAGATGCCTGTTCAAAAATTGATCCGCGGTTGTAAATCCTCCCGTATGAACAGAAGGCCAGTAGGAGAGCAGCGCGAGGGGGCGGCGGAACAACGCCTGTCGTGGGGCCTACACACGCACACTATTCAGATTGTGGTTTTATTAAAGTTTCAACGCACTTCCACTGTGCCTTTTCGTCGGGTGACAAAATCGGCACTAAACACTCAAAAAAGAGGACGCTGTGAACATTAACCACCTCACACAAGAAGCCGTTAATGTTTGCCAATTCTGCACACGTCGTGTCACCGACACGCTAGTCGTCTGTTCAAGACGTTTGCGTAAAAAAAAAAAAATAAAAAACGACGAACCGGCATTTAGGTTATTTACCTGGACTCATTTGGGTCTCGGCCGGTGAGTTTTCGGATATTATCGTCCACATTTTTCAGGCTTTCTTTCGCTTTTTCGAGCTGGTCCTGCAAACTCCGCACTGCAACCGCCATCTTGCTTTCCAGTTAGCGCGAATCACGTGTGCGTTTTCTTCGACGTTTGCCGGCGTGTGTACTTCTTCTGCTCGTGCTCCGCGAGCGCCCCCTGCTGCTCTGAAACGTCTTTCAAAATGGCCACTTCGAAACCTTGGGGCTTAAAATAATAGAAAATATAAAAACAAATAACAGACGAAAATGATAGTAAAGTTACACGATGAACTCATAGAAACACAAAACCAGACCATGTATTTGATAATTTAGTTTGTAAATAGGTTGGGAGTCAGTTCAGGTGATCAAAAAAATTTAGAAATATGTCAACATTAACAATAATTTCTAAAATTTGACAAATTATTCAGATCATAATATGAAATAACCTACGATAATTTTGAGTTTCAGCTCCATGTGAGTGATTGTTTTATATCTTTAAATGTATTACAAAAATTCACTGTGATCTGTAAGTTTTAAAGCACATAGGTGAACTGAAGCATTATGTTGGAATAACAGTTCTTTTTTCAATTCTTACGTTAGTTTTGGAAAAAGATAAAACAGAGAGACACCAAAAATCACAGAGATGTAAAGTGACCATAAAGACGCAGAAATATCCCAATTAAATGCAAAGTAATGGTGAAAGCAAAAATTATTACACTGAAATGTAAAATATCATGAAGAAAGTACAGAATGCTGACAAAGAGATGCAAACTGCCACTAAAAGATGCCAACTTTCTGCAAACGGGAAAACTACCACAAAGGGCTGACCTACTGTTTTCACTGCTTGTGGCACTTCTGCATTTCATCTTGTTTGAATTGTTTACTTGTGCTATTATTGCCATTCTCACACCACTGACTAAATATGGCATTCTTTTAGAATATGAGTAGCTCCATGCAAATAATATGATCCACATGAAAACAAATTAGGTTTCTGAGCTTTGTATTTCTTTTCCGTCATCGCCACATGAGAATAAAGGTGTAAATATAAATTTGAAATCCACATTAAAGTGATTAAAAAACATTTTAATGTTCTTTGAGGCAGACAAATTGTCCACACGGTTTTTACCCTAAAGTGACTCAGTGCATTCCATTGGTCACAGAGGCCGACTGAGGGTGACAAGTATGCCAGTGAAGTCTCAGTCCTCGGAGTGCAGTGTTTTATTTTTCCCGTTTGTACATTTTCATTGGGGTTTTTATTATTGAAAATAGAACATAATGTGATTTGGCTTCATTACTAGACAAAAAAACAGATCAATCCAATGGAAGTAGTTTGTATTAACATTCAAACATTTTCAGGCTGTTGTGTATCTTGCTTGAATGAACAGTGTGATATGCTGCAGTGAGGACCTTGGCTGTCGAGTTATTCCTTATCTTATTTGCAGACTAAGCAGTGTGTATGTCCCCGTACTGTATCTTTGTAGATAGTGAATTCTAAAAACAGTGAATTTATTTGCCACACTGCAGAAATGGTCCAGAAAGACGGGAGGAGTAACAGGTGGTGAGATATGATATATTTTGGAAAGATGTTCAAAGTCAAGGCCAGAGAATTTATTTATTTTTGTTACAGATCAAGAGTCCATTGTTGGAGTGACCTCAAATAAAAGGACTTACCAAGTAAGAGAGTGTTGTCTGTGTGCTCTGCTTTTTATCAAGAACAGCAGCTCCCAAGTGTTGTACTGTTTGAATATGAAAAGTGAAGGAACAATCAGACGATGGAGGCAGGTGGCTTTTTCAAGTTTTTATTCACTGGCTAAAAGAAGAGAAGCATTCATTCAACATTATTTCAAATCAACATTCGGTAGGTTGACCCTCAGGTGGACGCCATCTTGTCAGTTAAGAGGATTGTTTTTCTTTTTTATATCAACTACGCCCTCCTTCCGTTTCTCCATAACCAAACCATGGATCAACACTGTTCTTAATTGACTCAGTCCTCTGGGCTGGTAGAGGACTCGTTCCCTACAGACTAACCCCCAAAGTAACAGCTGGGAAGACTTCAAGGAGCAGCGTCCTACAATAATTTCAGATGTGAAATTTAAGGACAGCCACATCCTCAATAAAAGTGCATTTACACATGGGCACAATGGGGATTATTCGGGGTGTTTAGCTTTGCTTAGTTTGAAATCCATACTCCATCCTGTGGAGAAACCGATTCTTCATTAGGGTGTATTTGGAACTGCACCATGTTCTGTTTGTAACAAGCTTGAACAACTCAAGGCAGCGCTTTGAAGTTGGGTGCATTTGAAGTCTGTCCAGCTGTGCTTGGGGGTATAGACTGCTTCCCTGCTTACAGAAAGAAGATAAAACCCAGTGCTATGTGCTCACTTTACCAAATACAGTCACACGGGAACATTATGCTCAGAATATTCAACATTGAGGATGGTAGAACCATTTTTTTTTTTTTTTTTTTTTTTGCAAAAAACACACAACAACATAACTTCTGATTTACAAAGTCTTGTGTGATTTCATTTTATACTTCATGTTCAGAAATTGAACCCGGACATGTGTTGCATAAGAGTATACCACGATAATGCATTGTTGAGACCTATACAAATATGCACTGTGTGAACTTTATATATCTATTTATATAGTTTCTATTTCTTCCTCTATGGTTTTCTAAAGACGCAGCCGGGTGCTGTCAGCACTGCTTGTGCCCCCTTTGTGGCCACTAGTAAGACTGCTGTTATTGCAAACTGTCCTGATTTTAAACAAATGCACAACATTCGTACCACGATAAAACTTGGGGCCATCGAGCCAGTCTCACAGAGACCAAGAGTGAGCCCGCCGTCACCGCTGCTGTCGCTGGGCTGGCTGACCAGAATCAATAAAGATCTTCAAACGAAACAATAAGATTTCAGAAATCATCATAAGGCCAAAGTATTGTCATTGCAAGTTCTTATAAGTACACATCTTCACTTCTACCGCGTGACAAGTGAGGAAAAGAAATAGTGATTAAAAACAAAAACAAAACAACAACCCAAAAACAAAAAACGGAACAAAATAAGCAGTGAGCGTGGATTATATGCATTCCTCTTGCATAGTTGTGAGGCTGGACCGGGCAGCAGGCCTGCCTGCCTGGCTAATTAGGAGGTTTGGCTCTCGAGACGCCACAAGAAAGACTTTGTTTACCAGCCAGAAACATCAGAGCCACAGGAGCCCAGATTGGAAATGAAGATAACTGGCTGACACTGAGCATGAAGATCTGTCAGGTTTGTGATATAGTCCAGGTCTCCACCGAGTCTCGCTGTGCACCAGAGCTTCGGTCAGGGACTGGCTGTGCCCTGCTGTCCGTACAGAGTGGGGAGTGTATGACAGCCCCCTTGAATAACCCGTTTGTGCCGAGACCTTCACCACAAACTGGATGGACAAATGAGTTTTAGTGTCAGCCGTGGCTGTAACGGAATAAGGGAGCACACAAACTTCCTCTCAGCGTGGCCTTCTGTTCATGACCCCCTCATAAAGTACACATCCATCTACACTGATTGTTGATTCCAAATCAGTGCAGCGTACATCCAGTGTTTTGCTCCTGAAATTTATTAGAATGGTTATCAGATTTCTCACATTCCTGCACGACTCCAGCTCTCTGTAAGCTCTTTCAGTCCAGCCTGAACTTAAGCCATCTGTGGTCATAGTATTTCAGATGAAATACTTAAAAAAAAACAAAAAAACAAAGCGATCAGAACATTGTGATGAGGAAACCCTGTCGGGCTCTTTTCGCTTTAGAAACATTTAAAGGGGTCCATCATGTGTAGAATTTTTGGTCACACATGCAATGTGGGGTTCTTGTTTCACACGTGGCCAAAGAAACGAGGGTCAGTGCTTCAGCAAAACGAGAAGGCTCAGGGCTTACATTGCTGTAACATCACACAGGATTACATTAATTTCTCACAGCGTTCCCCCAGACAGCCGTCGACATGATGAGGCTGGTGTTAAATAACAAGCACTGGATACTGTGAGTTGAGAGGACAGATTTTCTGGAAGAACCTAAGAGGGGGAGGGACTTTAAAGTGACACAAGCATTAGCAGCTTGTTTAAAATGCAATGAGGAGTTTCAGAATATGAGAGGAAGCCTGAATATGGGACTCCTTTTTAATGGCCCCTAAATGTCCATTAGGCCTGGAAAGGCCCAGAATCTTCCGACAGCCCATTTTCTGAAACTTTACGCTTATCATTTACTTTCCATAACATTGCAAATATCCTGAGAGTCCACAGTACAAACTCTGGAGTTGGCTTTGAGTTTGCACTCCATCAAAGTGGAACAGAAACGAGTGATGTCTGATGAGTGTCTGGCTCAAGGATCCGAACGTGATGCAGAATTGACAGTCTGCTTGCTTTGGTACTAAAATAACACTCGGTCATGCTCCACTCCACGACAGCAGTACTAGTATTGGCTATTTGGAGTGTAGAACGGAGAGGTGAACACCCTGAGCCTCTCAACAGTTTAAACATGAGGTGGACCGTCACAGAAGGAGAATGTTAAGAGGCCAGCTCTGTGAATCCAGTCGTTCATCGGTTCCACGGGGGTCCTGCTGTCATCCTGGATTACTCAATGAACACACGTCAGGAAGGGCAGACAAAATGAACAGCCAAGCGCACAAAGGTCAAAAGGGTCCCACTGAACCACTGCAACTACATGGGTGTATAGTATCTGCTGGTAACAAGGATGAACCAACACCTTCAGACCTGCTGCTTCAGTGGTAGGATGTAATAATATAAGGCTCTGCTTGTTGTGTCTCACTCAGTCAGTGTGTCATAGGCAAACTCTATAAAATCTGTGTGCATGTGGTGTGGACGTAAACTCAGCGCAGACTCCTCTGGAACCAAAGTGACTATGTGCTGTGGCCTCTGCGTCCTAAATATGCACACCAATCAACTCTGTTGTGTGATATTCTTAGTTTTTCCAAGTGTAGTTAGTATTAATATTTAACACAGACAGCTTTTTTTTGTGTACCTGACACAAAAGAAGCACCAGCCCCCCCCCCCAAAAAACAAAAACAAAACATGACCTCAGCATGCTGAAAGTCAGCAGTTACTGGCACTCTTTGAACAGCCACTTCTAAATGGTATCACACCTCGGCTCTGCTCAGATCAGCTGCTTCTCCAGTGTGACTCATCAGCACTATGCTGCAACTCTCACTCCCCTCCCAAAAAAATAAAAGACTATATCTGTGTATGCAGTTTAGCCATATTGTAAACTGAAGGCCTGGAATGTCCCGTGTCTTGCCTCTAGCAGCGCAGCACATTACAGAATCACTAAGTGCTTCCCAGTAAAACCACGACTGTACACACATTGACACACGCTGGCCTTTGTCTCGAGCTGTGGAAGCTGCTGTCTTATTAGAAAACTCCACTCTGGAAGCAAGTGTGGGAATGTTTGAATCCCTGACGTGCTCTACGTCCTCCTTTTACATTCACTCGCTCCTCACAGTGAAACGGGTGAAGGAAAGGAGAGTAAAAGAGGGGATAAAACCTCCGATTGGTTTACTTCAAGACTGGGTCAGACTGCAATGCGCGCATACTGGACAGGCTTTGGTGTGCGGAGCCCCCAGCGACATGCGCTGTAGACCCTGAGTGTCATGCAGAGAGAAGAATTTGGCAATGCTGTTCGAGACATCCGACGCAGCTCACGCTCATCAGTGACGCACTGTGAGTAAATGCACGACAAAACAGCTCTCACAAACAAAAACCAACATGCATGCAAAAACTCCAGAGCAAACCTGTGCAGACACCCATGTTATGTGCTGGAGGTGTGGAGGAGAAAAGGGTCGCGGACCAGCGTTCTGTACATGTTTCGGTATCCATGGGCAATTCACATAGACTTGCGTCTAACTCAAGTTCATTCCACTGTGGTCTTTGGCAGCTTAGAACACACGGGAGAGAGTAAACCAGATCCAGTGACTCCTAATATTCACGCGAACAAGCTGGAGGCCTGAGCTACTGTAACGTTTCATCCTCCGCCTGCTGCTTTGTGAAAAACCGACTGTACCCTGAGAACGTCCTAAATCTGGCTGCGATATCGATAAGACTGTACTGCTGAATACGAGAACACGACCTGTACCGCCACACCTCACCCATCCACGCCGACACACATGTCGGTATGCACACCACATGCCCATAACACAAAAGCTTGCCAGAATATGTTGACATGTCATGCAAGAAATTAACAGACCAGTGCTAAAAATTCTTGCAACGGCCCCCTGTTACATCATCTGTGGTACAACTACGGGGTTTGGAAAGCAGCGAGACTCCCAAAGTTTCAGGCACGAGATGGCTCGATATTTAGCTACTGGCGACGACGCAGAGGGATCAGATAAAGGTCATTTTCACCCCCCTCCCTTCTCCACGGGTCAATTTGTTAATCCCCCAGTCAGGGCCACCTCACCAGGCACGGCTTAGTCTCGCACTGACTCTGTGTGATGCAACGGAGTATCCCCCCCCCAACTTTTATTGTAAAAATAAAGTTTAAATACCAAGAAAGAAGTAAAAACATTGCAAAATTGAGTGAAACTGCTAAGGAAAAAAAAAAATTAAATATATGCTGAAATGTAATCTTGAAAAATTATCTAGAAGTACAGAATAAGGTTAAGTCGCAGACAATAAAATCTGTTTGACTACAAAAATAAAGTCTCGATGTTAAAAAAAAAAGGTGCAGTCAATACAGCCAGCTTCCTCAAAGAGACCGAACAGCTGCTCGACCTGTAAAGCTACCGCTCTCGTTCTCACACTCACCATTGCGTGTTTCCAAGTTTTGACTTGTCTCTGCTCCTTTTGGTCTAAATTAAATGATCAGTAAATGTTTTCAAATTGAACAAAATTGGATTTCTCTTTTTCTGTACAATTTGAGGTTTATGCTTTTTTTTGGACAATAAATAAAAGATAATCTTTCTTATCACTTAACTTAGGTTGTCCACTGTGCAATAGGATATCTTGAAATTTACTTTTTACTTTTGCTTCAAGTTATCAAGTGATGTAAATCCGCCTCGAATTCTCACCAAGAAAACCTGCAGCCACGTGTGCGGCATCGGACAATCCAAACGTCTACGTTTGAATATGTAACATCTGGGAAGTTAAACATGAAAAACCAGCTTTAAAAAAATGTTTCATAAAATCTACTTGTAGCCAAGTTGAATATCTAGTTTGACATTACATTCCACTAAAATAAACAAATTTTCACCCTTGAACTACACACACACACACACACACACAACTGGTGAGATGCATCACATAAAAGGAACAAGCTCTTAAAAGAGGTGGTGGAGAGAAGAGGAAGAGGTGAGAGGGAAGCTAGGATTAAAAACAAAAAAAACAAAAAACCAACACGTGTTTGGTCTGAACATGTTTTGTTGGTATTTCTGTCCCCTCTGAGTGCACAGCGATATGCATACAACAGTCAGCCTCGAAAAAGAAACTCTTGGTTACCAAAGTGCTTTTATCCTGAGATATGAACCAAGGATTTGAGAGATTATCACGGCTAAACCATTCAAGGTCCTGTAACAGACGAGCAAATGTTTGGGAACTGCAGGCCTCTCACCAGGAACACATTTGTTCTGAAGCTAGCAAAGTGCTGGCACGTTGAATGATGCTGGTTCCACATCAAAGAGAAACGGACGACGCGACCTGGCAAACTATGGCCTTAAAGATGGTCCTTCACAGTCACGGGGGCCATTTTCACGAGCCGTGCGGCCGATGCGACTGCAGAGGCGCCGACGCCGTTTGGGAGAGAAACTTTTCCGACGGTGGCTCGTTTCCCAAACTCCACTTTGATTTTTAGTTCAGAGAAAATCTTTTGTTAGCTGCCGGACCGCCTCAGCAGTGGCCACATTTACCGCAGGTGGTCCACTCGTCGAGTGATGGTGCTTGTCGTGGTCTAAAGCTTATGGCCAGTAGGACCTGGGTTGAGTTTTGAAACATGGCGCGCTTGCGTGAAAAGACATACACTGGGTTTACGAGAAGAGAGGTACTCAAAACAGAGCCTGGCATTTGTAAATGATTGAGGGACAGGCTCATTCGGACGAAATCCGCTGTTCCAGGCAGACATCGTTTCCCCTCTCCCGATCAGAAAACCTCCAACCACCTGCACGCCTGCTGTTTACAGTATCCATTTTGTTTTTCCCGCCAGCCCCCCTGGCCGCCCCCGCGACCCTTCAACATCTAAAGATATAAAACACGTACAATGAGCAGCTCGGCCTTGCCATCATTCTTTAGTCTTGGTCAACCTTAATCTTTGAAAACAAATGTATGATTAGGTTTGCAAACCCTCTGAGGGTAAGCGAGGGTTTCTAAGATGGCAAGACAAATATCGACAAAGACAACCTCATCCAGAAAATAAGGGGCCGTTTCGAAGGCAACTGTGACTCAAGAGAAACCTTACAAAAAAAAAAAAACACCAAAAAAGAAAAACAACTAAATCATTTCTCATTTTTAAATGATTGTTTTGCACACCTGATGCAACATCACCACCATTATTGTCCTGGTCAGAGTGATGGTAAAATCCTACCTGAGACTGACAGAGAAGAACCTTTCAACATGAGACCCGAAATCTTGTTGTGCTGGAGATGCCATTTCTCAAGGGAAAACAAATTGCAGTGGGAAGAAAAAAAAAAAAAGAAGCTAAAGACATGCATGCCCTGGCTGTCACTTGATCCCCCAAAGACCGACCTCCCCTTTCAGTCCCGGCAAGAGATGTTCTGTGGCGAACCCAGCGATACTACTCCCCTCCCCATGGAAGAAAAAGGCAAACCGACCAGCCAACAGACGGAGGTGTGAGACAAGTTACATTCAGTGCGCCCTTCTTTGTTGTTAAGAAAAAACAGGATCCTGCCTAAAGTGCTGGTATTCAACGTCTTTGCATGACCTCAACGAGTTTGGAAGCAGTTGCAAAGATCCCTCGAAACGCACGAGCCTAAATATGGCATTATCCGTCATGAAACTCTTTTCTCTTTGTATCTGCGCAAGCTTTTTACATGATGACAACAACATCTTTGATGTGGCGCACACTCCGCCTACTCCCTCTCATTTGATGTCACTTTCCCTTCTGATACCTTCATGTCAGCACGAAACACGAAAACCTATTGGGGAAAACAAACAACGCAATTTTCACTGAAGAGTTCCGTGGATAATAGAGAGGAAGAAATGCACGTCAAGAATATCGAAAGAGCAGAACACAGTCACAATGCGTTTCGCTGTGATGGGTTGAGTGCTGATTGTGACGAGTTTGGCTCGAAATGCCAGTTGGAAGACGAGGCTTCCTGCTT
>OMNM01039961.1:0-11559 GCA_900302745.1 Parablennius parvicornis
CGGGAGTTGCACTGCTGACGTTACGCGACAGCGAAAAAAAATCAACCAACCAACCACTGGTTACGCTGCAGAAGCATCATGTCATCGCTGCAGGAGGCCGAACATCAACGACTAATATATACACACACACATATATATATATATATATGACACAAGTCAGCCCAACACACTGCACATTTTGTACTCTCCGGTCAGGAAAAGCCTTAAAGCACAAAACACTAACAAACAAAAAACACTGCTGATGAAGAGAAGTCCATAAAACACACTCAAATCTCACATCCAAGCTTGAACCCTCAGCAATGAGCCACACGAAGATGTACTAAGGCCATATTTTCAAACGCTAAAAACTACAACTACTGTTTTGTTAACTAAATTTGACTACAAAGTAAAAGTACAGATATAAAGCTTCGTTACTGCTCAACCGCATTGATTTGCATTTTGACTTTCATCTACAGCCCAGCCTCTTTTCAAGTTACTTTGAATTTCTGTTAATTGACAACGGTGATATTCCAAGTAGCTGATATTAGAACGACAGCAATGTGTGGAGTTCACGCTGGCTGGCAAGTACAGCCACACCATAAAAATATTCAACTGTGAATGACGTCATTCACATTTGAATACATTTGTTGATACATTTGTTTATGTAAAAGTAAAAAAAAAAAAAAAAGCACAAAATAAAACGAAAGAAAAGAAAATCTGCTTTGGTTAGTGTCCAGACGTCAAAAATGACAAATATCAGAAAAACTTGAGACGTAAATGGACACTTTTTTTTTTTTTTTAAAAACTTATCCCATTTTCAAAATTAGGTTCAATAACCGAAAAAGGAAAACTGCGACAGTATTTGAGGCATTTCATCCACAGCATTAGTTTTACCTTCATCTCAATAGGGAAAACTTAATGAGTGCAGTTCCCATGTTCATTTGTACCCTGTGTACAAACAGAACAATATGAATAAGAAAAGCTCTGTTTTTCTTCTTCTTTTTTTTTTAAACAGCCACAACAGTGAGTGTATGTTATATAAATGAAATCCACACTGGAGCAGCTCTCAGCAAGCAATAAGTCTTGAATTATCAGCAGGAGACTAAAGTCTTAACCAGTGAGTGGAGTAGTACATTTATACATTAATCCAGATGCGGGGAGTATGGAAACTATTATGATTTTCTATCTTTTAAAGCTGCAAGTACACATCCACTGTACTTTGTTAATGGAAAAGCTTCTATTTTGAGGACTTTGACGCTAGAATCATAAATCTAAACAAAATGCTCCCAGCTTCAAAGCTGCAGCCAGAACGTCTGGATCAGTCCCCAGCGACTGATCAGCACCACCAAGCAGCATCCAAAACACCCGTTACAAGCGCAGTCAGGTGATAATCCACTAGTTTAAATTCCCGTTCGACATCGCCCACATGCAACAGGAACCAGCATAAAACCCACATCTATCAATCCTCATTTGACATGTCTCATGTCTAAATGGAGCAGAGATGAGCTTGGAGCTCGTTTCAAACACCCGTGTTGTTCAAACATCAGACCAGCCAAGCGTTGAGCTTCAAACCATTGTTAAGAAGCTGGAGAACAAAAAAAAAAAAAAAAAACCCAACAGCAGCCGGTTGAGAAAGCCACACACTCAAAAAAAGCACTGAAAGTACCTGGTAAAGGACTCGTCTGGAAGACAAACAAACATCCGAGACAATTCAGAACTTTACCTGATGTTTCCATGAGACAGAAATATACAGTTACATCACATTTATAACAGGTGCTGATGTGCGAGAAGGAGTTGGTTCGTTTGGTAGTGGAGAACTGGCAGGAAAAGAGAAGAGTTGGTCTAATGTGAAAGATTAAACAGGTTGTGGGGTTTACTTCAGAGGCCTCTTTCATCTTTTATTAAGAAATTGGATTGAAATATACATTCAATTATGTAAAAAGAATATAAACTAGGCACACAAATGCATGTTCCTTACGAACAAGTAAATGGAAATAATAGAACACACAAGTTTTTTTTTTTTCATGTTCAGTGTGTAGTTCCGGTAACTTTCATGTATTTTTCATAAACTGGTGATTGAGGATGTCTGAAATAGCCCCCTATTAACCCGAGGTGAAAGGTTTCAGAGGAGTTTAGAGGACCAAGAGAAAAGTCCTAAATCTCAGCGAACGGGTTAGTTCAAAACCACACAGCGGCTCTGCTAGGGAAGCCATGCACGGGGGGAAAAAGGAAAATATGATCGAACGCAGACGTGGAGGGTGACAGATAATTAACAGGGAGGTGAGGAGGTGGAACAGTACATACTTACTATGGCAACAGGTACTCTTTTGTATTTCCATCTCCTGATTGTAATCGCAGCCACAAAGAAGAAAAAGCACAAGTAGAAACAAATGTCTATGCAGATCAAACCACAGGCACAGTGTTAAATTAAAAAAAAGGAAATAAAATGTGAAAGAAAACACCAGAAGATTGAAAAAAAAAAAAGAAAAAGAAGAATGGCCGGGTACCATTCTTAGTAGACCCCAAAAAAGATGGCAAATGGAAGTGAAGGGGCACAGAAGATACTGTACAGATGTTAAAAAATAAACATCTCTGGTATTAGATTACACCTGCGATCAAAGCTATTGACCTCTTTGCCGACTGCTCCTGATAAAATGTAGCTATTGAAAGGCAATTAACTATTTAATAATAATAAATTATAAATCTATATCGTTAAAAAATAAATTATAACTCTGTCATAGCAGCTTTAGTATCATGGTGAATGATACTGCTGACAAAGGTGTAATCCAATAGTAATAAAGACCAAGAGGGAGAAAATTTTACACAAAAGGAGATTTGCACTCCAATATATGAACGTATTGTCAAATATATCTATTACTGCGTTTTCAAACTATATCCTGATTTTGATTCTTACGAGACTTAAAGACTTTGTAATTTTCTGTGGTTCTAAAGTAAAAAAAAGAAAGAAAAAAAAAAAACAACCTCTTGGCCTGTTATTACAGAAAACACAGCACAACACTTGTAGTAGTAGTATTAAAAAAAAAAAAAGGCCACAACAGCAACAAACCCAAAGACAGACAGGCAGGTGGACAGGCAGGAGCCTCTGCATTCTTTAGAAATGTCCGCCCCGTCCAGAGGGAGGACTTGAGAAACCCCATGCTGAACCGAGCAGGACTAGATCAGCGGAGTCGAGTGTGTCGGGAGTAGCGTACCTTCTTCTGCTCGGACCGGGGTGCTGGGCGGCGTGGAGGTGGGTTTCAGCGCTTTGGGCTCCTCCTCGGACTCCATTTGTTGCTCTGCATCTAAAATAAAATCAGCAGAGGTCAAAAAATACTTACAATGTAAAATAACACAATTAAAAAAAAAAAAAAACCAGAAGAACCTTGCAATCAGCGGGATTCAACTCATCTATAATTGAGTAATTTTCTACTGGAAATTGTGATCATTTCATGTGTTAAAATTCACAACAATAATCCCATCACAGGAGAGGCAACACAAAGAGCAAAACAAAAAGATTTTATGCTTTAATCAGGAGCACACAGAAAGCTGTTCCAACAGATCCCAACAAATCAACCTTCAAAATACCCGATTAAGGTCATTGAGTTTCATGGAAATTAGTCAAAAAGCACAAGAGGGAGAGTCGACACCAACGGAGATTCAACAGGAGACGAGTTAGCAGGAAAAGAAGGACCGACGTTTGTTTTCGACACATGGGAGGCTCTGATTGGATGACTGAGATCAGACCCTTAAAAGTCAGCATACCACCTCATAGCAAACGTGTTTGGGTTCAAAACGTCAAGTGACTGTAACTTTGGAATAAAAGCGTCGTATCTCCTCAGCGTTTCGTCCAATCAAACTGCAGAAATAGTTTCTGATCTTGCCAGAGCTCTCGGATGCCTTTTCAACAAGACATCAGAGACGAGGGGAAGAGGGGTACAAATGAAGAATCGATTATAGGCTGCAGCGTGTAAAACTGTGGGTGTGGAGGGTGCTTGCATGTGGTGAAACAATGGCAGCAGGCTCCAAACCCTCAGGGGGAAAAAAAAAAAAAAAAAAAAGGAAAGAACACAGCAGGCAGGAGGGGTTTCCGGACTCCCAGGGCTGAGCAGGAGGGGAGGTGGGGGAGGAGGAGGAGGAGGAGGAGGAGGAGGAGGAGAGAAGTGGAAGGCAAGACTCCGCCTCATCTGGTGTACCTGGAGCCTGACCTGCCTCTGCTGCCTCTACCACTGACGGCTCCTTGCTGAGGGCTCGCACCACGGCGCAGTGGAACTCCCTTTGTGGAGAATCCAGGGCGGAAAAAACCTCATCTGTGGCAGAAAAAACCTCGTCTGCGTCCGTCTTGGCAGTGTCGCCACTGCTCTGCTCTGCTTCGCCCGACACGGCGGGAGAGGAGGAGGAGGAGGCCTTCTCACTGGTCCCTGCAGGCGAGCCTTTCTTGAAGCCTGCCGGGGAACGTGGAGCTTCAGCCCCTGGCAGCTTTACTGGCTCCGGATTGGAAACACTGGGGGCGCTACAATCGTCTCGTCCCTGCACTGAGGATTCCATGTGCAAGTGTGTGTGTGTAGGCATGGAGAGATAACATCACAGTCTGGCCAATTTGAATATCACTAAGTCTTTTAAATCCTTATGCAGGAAACAACCCTTTTGTTTGTTTTGGAGTTTTTTTCTTAGGTGACATAATAAAATCCATTTCATGTCCATCACTCATCACATTTACCTTCAGGTCCTTTCTGTTTCTGCTCCACCTCTCTGCGGTACTCCTCCAGCTCCTGGTCGGTCAATTTTGTGAAAGGGTTGGGTCCCTGCTTGCTGACGATAACCTTGGGCTGGTACTCCTTCTCGATGATGGCCTTGGATGCGGTGATGAGCTCGCCCTGCAGGACACACAGAAAGAATAAAGCACTTCAGGGGGAAGATGGGTTTTTCACTTCACGGAGGCAAATCTATTCACTTTTTATTTGAGCAACTGGTTTGAAATGTGTTCAGCAGAAATGAGGCGGGTCGTTTATAAAATAAGCAGAAATGTCATCAACAGTTGAAGAAATGTAACTTTTCAGAACAAGTGTAAAAGCTGTCAGAGGGACTTCTAAATTTAAAAAAAAAAATAGATAAATAAAAGTGCACTGTGAGTGTGATTTCCTGGGAGGGATGAAGGGACGTACAAGGTTCTCCATCCGTGTACCTTTCAGCCATTTAATTTTCCTTTTGGTGTCGGAAAACAGGAAACATACACTTAATTTGATCTCAACCAGTTTCATTTCTTGTTCCTTATTTTTGATACCTGCCATCCTCCAACCTGTCTCTCTTCTTTAAAATATTAATGAAGCTCTTTTTCAAGCACTCTGATAATGTTTTTAACAGAAGGAAGGATTTAACCATGTATGTTATCTCCATAAAATCACATCTGCTTGAAGAAGCAAAACCAATCAAAATCAGATTTTGTTTTCCCCACAACTGATATCTTGAAATATTTCTAAACAGAATATATTTCTTACTGGATTACTGCAAAGAGTTTCTAACAAACCATTTTCACATCTTGTATACTAATGCTACTCTCCCACAATGATGTATTGTGACTTCATTAAGATAAATAACATGACCGACTTATATTATGTGATGAGTTTGTATTTTTTGACTGTTGTTGCGAGGCAGAAATGCAGAAGATACCAAGTATGCCGAAAGAGCTAAACACAAATCACCCCTTGTCATGCTTATTAAAATCGTTGCATATCTAATATTGTATTTGTATGATTACATATCCAAGGGGGAGTGTGATCATGTGTACATACATATATACATATTCTGTTTTGATTTCATTGTAGTGTTTCAATATAAAGTAGGATTAGAAATAGGCGTCTATTTTAGAGCAGGAGGTAGAAATGGTTTGATCAGAACTAAGATAGCAGTTGGAGCCGACACACAATCATTCAATGAGATGCGAAAAAAAATGTCTATTTTCCTCAAATGCTACAAGAAAGCCTGATGAGTGTGGCTGAGAGTATCAGACACTATTAAAGCCTGCAGTGGACAATGAGCATCATAAGGATGAAATATTCATGAACGTCATGCACTGACAAACTGCAGTCACTATGTGCTGAAAGCATCAGTGTCCGTGGATTTCAGACTGTTAAACATTCTGAGACATGCAGTGAATGCCACCTTCACTGGATCTAAACATAGTGCTACTGCTCCGTCATTTACAAACACCGTCACATCTATTCTTTAGAGTCACATCAGCAAAGTGTACAAAACATCTATCGGCATCACGCTGAAGTAGCAGAAAGTCATCTTATGTTAGTTCGTTTGCATCTCTGGTCCTGAAGGTACATAAACATATTGGATTGATTCAGTCACAGGACTCTCCAAACTGGACTCATTCTAGCATTATGTTACACTTCATCGACATCAAGTTGCATGTGGGCTGAGGGGATTGATTGGAGGGCGATGTGAAGTACAGGTGGAAAAACATTGGGAGATTGGAGCAGTAAGTACCTTTCTAATTGATTTAGCAGGACTATAGGACCCCTCGGACACATCGAGGCCGTCAATAGTGTCTGTACAGTCAGACAGAGGGGCATCCTGCAATAGTAAACCCAGTGAGGGGGAGGGGGCACAACCCAGCTCGACAATACCAGCATCATTCAGATCCAGCAGCCTGCAGGGGGAGCTGTGAATGTGTGCAGGCATTCACAAACACCCATACGCACACACACGCACACACACAAACAAAGGGGGAAAGAGTACATCTCACTTCACTGGAAGTGCTATTGTATAAGTGATACTCTATGAAGTCACGAGGCTGGTTGTATTCAAAACTGCTCTGGTGCAAGAGCAGTGAAGTGGGAATCTAAAAAAAAAACTCAGCTTTTTCAAAGGTTGCCGCATTCATTTAGTGAATGACATTACAGCTGGTCTTTTGCTTTGTGACTTTCCTCCTCTGCATTCAAACACACCAAACAAACCACACAGACACTTGGATGCATGCGAAAAAGAGTACGAGCCTCGACTGAGGCGCGGCAGTGTGAAAAGAGCATTGCAGCCAGCATGCACTGTAGCAACAATCCACCCACACAAGGGGGCGCTGTAGAGTATCCTTATCACATTGATGGACTAAGAAAGTTACAGTCATTCAAAAAGGTCCAGTCTAAAGAGTAACTTCTAGCTTGGTTATTATCTGCCCTGGCGAGGCTGATCCTGGTGTGTCCAGGGTAATATTTTCAGATTATACACACATCTTACACTGTGAACAGTACAGAAGATAGATGGATTAATTTATCTCTGGAATTAAAAAGCTATGCTCCATTCTGTTTCTCTCCATTGAATTTGGAGCTACAATTCTCATAAACCCTTGCAGAAGAAGTGTTTGGTCACGACCTGCTGAAGACTGAGCTCTTCAGAGATGTAAAGGTGAGCCATGCAAACTGGAATAAAACAAAGACATCTCCAAGCATGATCTTTATTTTGTATTTTCCAATAACTGTATGATAGCACATGCAGAAAGGAAACGGAAACTATATGACTGGGATTGAGAGTTTAATGCCTGTTTTTCAATGTACCAAAATAACCAGGTTGCAAATGTTGTGATGGATAAAAACTTAGGAATTTGGCTTTAACACAAAAAAAAAGTATTAACAATGTATGAATATGAATATGGACGCAGCTGGAGCTGGTAGATGGAACATTTACCTCTCTCACCACATACTACTCACCTGCCACAATGACAACCTCTGTGGTCAAAGAATAACGTCACAGTTACAAAGTCACCCCACGCTCTCATAAACCACACGGAGGACAACTTTACTTCATCCAATTTTAGGGGAATTGACATCAAATCAGTTCAAAGTGAAAAGATTTTTGAATTGTCTTTCCAATCGGCTCCTTTCATTACAGCTCAGCGTCCAAATCAAGTCCAAGCACAATATTCACACATTGTATCATCACGGTTAAAACTATGGACCTGAAGAGAATATGTGAGGACATTTGATTTGGATTTCAGATTAAAGGCATTCTGCATTCACACAACCAAAAAAATTATGTTTTTCTGTGATAAGTTCATATTAAAAATATATTTATTGTGTATTTCCTTTTTTATTATGAGATTTCAGGAAAAAAGAGAGCTTTGGGGGCTTTGTTCCATCGTGTATTACCGGATTTGATTCTTTTGCTGTATCTTGTGTGTTGTATAATGTAAAAAAGTAGGAGGCAAAGCCAGTTAGATGGCTTCCTACCCGTTATACACCGTTATATAAAATAAAATAAGGAAATTACTGACATAGTATCCGAGCACAAACTTGTGACTGCTTTAATGTAGGGGGAAGAAAGTTATTAGAATGGATGTTGTTACTTGAGAAAATTTTTTTTTTACTTGTGTGAATACAAAACAATTCTAGAAAACCTTCATCTGTACAACAGACATAATCATCTCCAGGTGTCAGGATATTTGAGGGCGGCAGATTATTTTATATGGCAGGCTATAACACTGACCTGGTTGAAGCTGCGATCCGCCACAGAGCTAGCACAAAGAACCTGAGACTGGGGGCCGGCGGTCTTTATGTCCTGCAGGTTCTGCTCACGGATCTGAAACAACACAGAAATGTATATACATACATTCAAAACCGCTCCTGCTGAAACAACTGGATTTGTAGTCAAACCCTTGATTGTGATACTATGTCTAAACTAATGGGATATTTTTTATCTTTAGTGGAGACCTCAGCTGTGTTTGTCTTCTGCTGTTTACAGATGACTTGAATCATTAACTTTGTCTTAAATGAATTAGTATAGCGGCTTCTGCGCTGGCGTCCAGTGTAATAACTGTGGGAATAACACAGAGAGACAGAAGTCTTGTTACCTTATTCCTCATTTCCAAAACCTCCTTAGGGTTGGTGTTCAATGGGATGAACTGATTGGCTACAGCAGCCTGGCGGAGCCCATCCTCCTTTGTCCACTGTAAACACCACGTAAAGTGTCATAAAGCAGCGACAATCAGAGGCACAGGATGATACATAATCCCAAGCACAAAATGATATTCAGACAAAACTATACAGGCTTCACAATACAAGAATCATGCTGAACTGAAAGTGACAAAATTGGATGATTGTAAAAAGGTCTGAATGGTAAAAGTGAACCAATGATGATGATGCACATTTAGGAAAAGATATACAAATTATATTTAGATTTTATTTGATTCAGGGGAGGGCTTTCTACTTTTAAACATTTGCATCGATGTATGTATTATCCTCGTGCAAATTTGCTTTGTCTAAGGAAGATTAATATATTCACAAGAAGTGACTAAAACACCGAAACTTGCAGAGAAACCTCTCATATCACAGGTAACCTGGAGGAAACAAACATTTCTGATAAAATACCCAGGATTGGCAAAATGTGTATTCTGGTTATTGATATATTCAGGAAATGAGTCAAAGCTTCAGATCTGAATACTTTTGAAAGACTCAATGTGGCAAAGCAGTGTTGAGGGTTTCACAAGTGCAAATAAAGACAGAACTGTGGGCTTAATTATGTTTCACCATCCTTCAGATGTACTTAAGGGCTCTTTCTTCTACAAAGATGATTGTTGGAGATACTGAGGGATAGCAACAGGTTAAAGAAATGACACGCAATGACTTATCAGTACATTTGAATTCTTCCAAAGGTAATTTGTCATCATCATTGATGTACCATTTAAATCGAAACTCAAGAAAAAAAAAAGAAAAACACAAAACAAACAGCGCACAGTGAAGACCAACTAAAAACATCACGGAATGAGAAAAAAAAATGTTAGAGAGTTAATAGGGGAGATGGGGAGAAGTGAGGGCTGGGTGGTGGCGAGAGGTGAGGGGAGAAGTGAGAGATGGGTGGTTGGTTGGTTGGTTGGCTGGGTGATCGAGACGATGAGGCTGGCTTACGAAGCGAAAGTGGCAGTGAGGGGTGAGCTGGCATCACCAAAGTCATTTTCCAGGCTGATACACAACAACAAGGACGACAGAGATAAAGAGAGAAACACACCCAGACACTCCCCCACCCCATGTTGTGACGGAGGGGATTAAAAAAAAAAGAAATCACAACTCTACTACTAACTGAGAATCTCTCCTACAAGAGGATCAAACCTTTTTATTGTCTTAGTAAAATATGTGCTCCTCTTTTAGAGTGAAGAAATAACCCTTAATATTTTTGAAAACCTGGTAATGCTCAGCATGTTCAAAGAAAAAAGTCTGCACCCTTTTCTTGCACCAAAGTGAATGAGCAGCAGCTAGAAATTAAATTTTTCATGCAGATATTTCAACTTTTTTTTTTTTTGAGACTAAGCATGTTACTCGCAGTGGAAAGCATAAGCCCATGACCTCATTCTTGCATTAACTCCAAGACTGGCTGGTTAGCTGCCAAACAAGGAGCTCAATGAGGAGGGGATTTTGGATGGAAATAGCTGGATTGAGAGAAGTGGGGGGGGAGAGTTGGTTTGAGGTATGAGATGAACACGTAAACACAATATACTCACTGAGAAAGAGTCTCACAACACATTATTTCCTACTTTCCCAACAGGAGATAATTGGTTCAAAAGTCAGATCAAAATTCACGGGTTTTATATTTTTCTTTTGTTTTGTTTTCAATCCACTCATGCAGGCCTTGAGGTGTTCAAAAGGAATCACTTTCAGATATAAAGTGTAAACCAGAACGAGAAAGAAAAATTAAAAGAGGAAACACAAACATACAACTGGGAACAGTTGCAAGTGTTTGAACAAAAAAAAAAAAAAAAAAAAGAAGAAGAAAAAAAAGCAGGCTGCATCACTTGCCATGGACATTTTGCTTTGTTGTAAAATATATTGTATCTGTCACTATAGAGAACAAAAAAAACATCTCCTCCAGACATGCCACTTTCCTGTTTTGTCCACTAAAATTTCTAATAAATATATTCTCTTCTCTCTACGGCATTTGGCCTGACACGTCTATAAGCAACAAAGTTAGCCAGCGTCAAGATGCAGAGACAAACCTAAAAGTTGTGCATTAAAAGGTGGTGAGCAGTAGAGTGATCAGCAGCAACTTCACCTCGTCTTGCCACATTCACCTGCCTACTTGAGGACTCATGCCACACCCCCCTGCTGCTCGCTCCTCTGGGAAAAACATCAACACCAACAATGCATTTCACTACTACTCCATGCAGTGGGGCATGCGGTGGGGCAGCTGGCCTGGCATCGTGAAGCGTTAGGGAACCAGAGGGGGAGGTTAAAAAAAAAAAAAACATTAATATAGTCACCAAATAATTAAAGCTACGACAAGAGAATTGAGAGGAGTTACATTAAAGTGATTTGAACTTACAAAGAAGCCAAAGGATGCCACAAAAGCATTTTAGTTGACAAGAAATTCCGGTAAAGATTCAGACAAAAGCATCTTCAGCTGGTACTATAAATAAATTTCACGGTGCCCAAACCGTCAGGATGCCAACCAACTCCCCATTTCCAGCAAAATAGCTGTAAAAATCTATACTATGAACAATAAGGTAGGCACAGACCAAGCAGTTGGTTATACAGCTTGGCACGCAGACACCGGACGAGAGAGACTGCAGCAAGGGTTTGACGTGATCGTGTG
>OMNM01039962.1:0-12404 GCA_900302745.1 Parablennius parvicornis
ACCCCCCCTTTTTTTTTTTTTTTTTTTTTTATAAAACTGCATCCTAAATTGCACCTATTTAGTGTGTGAGGACCCGATTTCCTTGGTTATTGGTCTTCAGTTGCTGCTTCACGATGTTTCCTCCTGATCCACACCGATGTTAGAATGAGCGGGGGAGGCCCTCTGTCACCGTGCAGTGTGTATTGCATGCAGTAAAGTGTAACTGCGCATGCTCAGGCTGTGGCGCCATTCATTCCGATCACGCAAATTTGATGCCTCGTGGGGTTTTAAGCCCCGCCCACTAACAACGTCATTAGGAAGCTCAGAGCTGATTGGCTGGCGCTGATTTAGACGCTGCTTCACAGAACCGGAGGGACTCGTCAAATGCTAGCTTGTTAGCAGCTCGAGTTAACAAACAGCACCAGCTAGAGCTAACTAAGGTAAGAATCAGATGATTTATGTCGATTATTTGCTGGAATACGAGTTTGGAACTCTTACTTTAGCAGAGAAACTGGAGGTAGCTGGTGGTACACGGAGTAACATGGTGCTTTAATGTTTTAAGCATACATTATTGTGCAACTGTTGGTAGTAATTCTGTCTCTGAAGCATTAAACCCAGGTTCAATGCCCTAATCTGACATTCTTTTCCTATTGATTTTTGTTTATTTGGGGTTTTTTTTATCAGCTGCTTCCACTGAACAACCTTTTCACAGGATCAGCACTTATATGGTTGTCATAATGTTGTTGCTAAAAAGTTGTGCACCCACTTAACTTTGGCATTTAGTGGCAACACTAGACCTGAAATTAAATCTTGCCCCACCAAATACTTACATATAGAAATACCACTGATACAAAATACAAAATACTTACTGCAACAACTTCCAACATGCAATGAAAACAATGTAAACAACAAATGAAAATGTAATCAAAGTAAATATACTCAGAAATACTTACAATTACACAAGAACGCACATTAACTTCACTCCCTTCAATACTCACATGGCAGCCATTGTCCACTGAACAGCCCAGTACGAGAAAGCAGTAATGACATGTCAGTGCCAGCAGGTGGAGCTCTAACCACTACCAAATGAACTTGAACAGAATCCAAACATCCACATGATCAGTTTAATAAACAACAACTACTCATGATGAAACAAACGTCAAACAACTTCAGTCCCCAATGGGCAATAAGTATAAACTTGCCTGTAAATAAAGGAGGAGAGAAACTTTGTGGTTAATCGAGGAGCCATCTGACAAGAGAGAACCAGAAACACATTCCTAATCACGGTAGTTTGGTTTTAACATCACATGTATTTCACTGTGTTTCTGTGTCACAGGTTTACTTCTCTGCTCAGCAGCGAAGTAGACTTTTTTATTGTCCTGCTCTTCACTGCCTCCATTCCATACAATTGATCCGCTCTTAAGTACTTAACAGGCTGGATGATGGAGCTCTGGTCAGTCCGATCCAATCAGGGTTTGCACAAACCACTGAGCTCACTCAGCAAACTGCTGAGCTCTACAGATTCAGTCATTTAGTAAAGAGTTTTCTCTTTGAGCAATTTGCTGTAATATTTCGCAATCTTGGCCCGTAGATGACTTTCCACCTAATCAGATTTATGTGGAGCCGCAAAACACGTTGAACTTTTAAAATGAGACACTAAAGCTTCATACATACAGTAGTTTCCAAACATCAATGAAAACTCTTACGTCACATTTATGAATTTTCAATTACGATTCAGGACGGTGAATGTTTATTACATTTTCAGACGTTGGACCCTATCTAAGTGGTTTCAGTTGTCTTTTTCAAATTTTTAAAAACTATTTAAAAAATTTTTTTTTACCATTTTTGCTGTTTCTAGAAGGAGTTTTGCATGTTTAATTTCCATTACTAAGATTTTTTTTCCCTTTTAGAAATTATAGTAATTTCAGGTTTCTTATGAAACTTTTTTTTTAAATTTCCATTTCTTGTTAGCTATTTTTGCCCATTTTAGTTGTGCCTTTATTAAAGCCAAGAGATAAGAGTCCTTTTGAAACTCTGGTGTCCAAATAAAATCACAATAAGATCAAACATTTTTTGTTCACACATAATATAGTGAAGCTTCACGAAGCCATTCCAGAGAGGCTAAAGAGCCACATGTGGCTGGCTGCAGACCTTCGCTTTAGAGCAAAACCTGATACGTCAACCATGGGGTGACTTTACTTTCTGTTTCAAAAACGTTCCTCTGTTTCTTAAAAAACAACACTAAACAAGACACAGACATTTAACAATTAAAATTGTAATGGCTGAACCTCTTGAATAATAAGATATATTAATGACTTCTACCCTACTAAGAGGGTTGTGAGGATGTCTTTCACATACAGACACAGTTACTTTATACTCCTGCCTTTCGAAAACTAAACTAAAACAAAAGAAAAGAAAAAGTCAGACAAGATGAACCTGTGAGGGAAAAGGCAGGGCAGGAGAAAGAAAAGAAACTCACACACAACAACCACACTTACTGTCAATTTAGGACCACTCATTAATCTGAGATGCATGTCTTTGGACTGGGGGAGAAAACCCGTGGAAAATCACGCAAACGCCACACAGAATGGTCCAGACAGATTATTGTCATTTAAAGTCAGGTTTTGAAGAATACTATGGCGTATATGCAAACCAAAGTTAATTTGAAAGTTTCTCTTTATTGTTTTCATTTCACTTCAAATGAAAATTCAATTCCAGAAATGCTTACAACAAAAACATATTGAATAAAAGAGATATAACCTTCGATCCACGTGTGTTGACCTATCCCTGACACTTTGTGTTGTCTGCTGCTGCCACCTACTGTTGGTTGATGTGAACTACATGGTCAGCTTGAGAATCTCAGACAATTTTCCACAGCTCAAATTAAACAAAACGTGTTTCCCCCTCACGTCGCTGGAACAGTTTGAAGATCACTACTTTTACTACTTTGCAAGACATTCAGGTGCTTGCTTGACATGTGAGAATGCAGACGCGTGTCATCGATATCAACAACAAACTGTGAACAGACAATGGCCACCGATCCACAGTCTCGATCCTCACTCTGCTCCTTTGCCACCAACTCCAGATGTGGATTTCACTGGAACGTTAAGTTCAGACACATCTATGTAAAGTAAAGCAGACTGTTTTGGAGATTTTGTCATGTTTGATGACTACTCTTTTGTTGTGTTTTTTTCTGCGCTGTTGAGCCTCTATGCAGAACAGGAGATGCGGCTTTGAGAGCAGATAACACACAATGGAACAGAGAGCTGGTATCAAGGAGGAGGAACTGTGGTCGTGGAGCGCAGTGACGAGGCTGTGGGGGTGGTGATTGGCCTGTGGAACAAGGAAACTTCAGATGAGATGACGACGTGCTGTGATATGATGTGAACTGGACAGAGAATATGAAGGTTGGATTATGAACACTCACAGAAGGGAAGCACACACATTTTATTACCAAGTGAGGTAATAAAGTTTTACATTGTTTTGACATTTAACTTTATATTGGATACATCTTGTATTGCTCAAATTAGATTTCCGTATTTACAATTAAACTTTTAACTGAATGATTAAATGATAATAAGAACTAAGACTCTACTATAGAGATAAAATTATGATATGTTATATTGAGCCATGGAGATCCTCATGTCTCAACAAGAGGGAAGGTTCATATCATAGATAAGGTATTTGCAACATTTTCTAATTAAATTAAAACTTTTAAAAGGAACTTTTAGAATGATCAGATCAGAAAATAGATACATTTTTAATTGGAGAACAGATTTTAACACATCGGTGTAGATTTAATTAAATTGAACAGATGCAGTAATAAACTACTTGATAAAATTATGTTACAGTGGTACATCTCAATCAGTAAGGTTTAGTAAAAAGAACAAATGGAACATTTAAAGTAAAACGTACGAAAACTATGGAAAATTAATCAATAATGGACAATTACACAGAAGAGCTTTTAATTATTTTATCATAAACTTGAACTGAAAGTGTAGAGCCATTAGATGGAAAACTTGTCACATTATTAGGAAAATGTTTGATAGTGTAAAATTTATTGATCAACTTTTTTATTTTATAGGAAAAGATAGATGTGGGAATAATGTTAAATGAAGATAAGCGGATAAATAATCAGTTTGACTCTCTTATATTTGTAAAATTAATGTTCAGGACAGAGCCATTCGATGTGAATTTAAATAATGGTAATTAAAATAAAGATGCATCTTGAAAGTATCGTCCCCTCTCCTCGTGCTGGTTGGAATCCTCACAGACCCTCAACAGACTCCACTGCGCTTTGTGGCATTAAAGGGAATCACACCTGCTTGAGAAGGAGTCTCAGGAGTCAGAAGGTGCGATCTCTGTCGAGGTTGATGAGAAGCATCACCAGAAGCAGCACAGACGAGGAAGAAGAGGAAGAGGAAGAGAAGACCTCATGAGATGTATGGTTGTGAAGGAAAAGTCTCATGGGAGACACATGGACACAGGAAAGGAAAAGCACGGTGCACAGTGTTCAACCAGTGATGCTTTTATGTGACAGTAGAATAAAAGATAAATTGAGAAATACTTTATTAAATTTAAGATGTAAAATATTAAGTTTGTGTATAAGAGGGGAATGGTGATGAATAAAAATTGGGGCCATTATTAGAGTTAAAAGATGATTTACATAACATATTAGATAATAGGTCATTTGATAATAAAGGTACATGAATGAAATGTCTAAATCTCAAGGAAATTTTTTTATAATAAGGCTAAAAACGTAAACATAGGATAATTTAGGTATGAAATGATTGGTCGAATAAATAAAGGATGTGTTGGACTATCTAATAACCTAATATGAGATGTTCTAGATGGACCAGAAGGAGAGACTGAAGTTGATGACATCAGCAACATCAGCTGAATCTGCAGCAGCTCGTGAAGAAAGAGTTTAGGTTTCGTTTATTTTTCAGGGACAGCATTTGACAGGTAGGAAGAGGCAGGAATAGATAAGTTTAGGACTTGGCCATGCATCCCTGAAGTGAAAGAACAATGACTCTCAATAAGATCTTTGTGAAGCTCTGGAAGAAGACCTCTTGGAAGTGCATGGAGATGGGAAGCAAAAGTGACATCCTGAAGCCTTTTCTGAAGAGCCCCTCAAAGAATTCCAGGATGAACTTGACAATAAATACTGTGATGCATTTGATTAAAATTGAATTATGACGAATTTGATGATGATTTAAAAGGGGGTGTTGTTACACACCGAGGAGCAAGCACTTCCTTCTCAATGGTGGAATACCACCGCTGGTGCTGATCCAGCTTCTTTGAAAAAAAAGACACAGGATGTTGGACGCCATCACTGTCATCTTGCAGCAGCACGGCACTCACGCCTGAGTCACATGTGTCCACAGCAACCTTAAAGGGCTTGTCAAAAGAAGGTGCGGTACGCAGATGGGCGTTGACAAGCAGCATCTTGGTCTGGTCAAAGGCAGTTTGGCAGGCCTGAGTCCAACAGAAGTCAATTTTCGGACTGAGAAGGTCAGTTAAAGGAGCCGCCACTGCTGAAAAGTTCTTACAGAATCCACGGTAATAACCGATCATAGCCAAGTACCGGCAGAGCGCAGTACGGTTAGTAGGCAGAGGAATTGCTAAAATAGCCTCAACTGTTGCCTGCACTGGTCGCACCTGATCTCCCCTCACCTGTTTCCCCAAGTAATTGACAGTTGCCTTGCCAAACTCACACTTCGAGAGGTTCACAGTAAGGTTGGCCTCCCGCAGCCGCTGGAAGACCTTGCCCAAATGCTCCACCTAAGGTAGGGGTGTCCAGCTTGGTCCTGGAGGGCCGGTGTCCTGCGTGGTTTCTATCTCTCCCAGTTGCAACGCAGCTGATTTCAATAGGAGGCTCGTTATTAGGCTTTTTGACAACCTTGGTGATGACGTCATCATTAGATTCAGGTATGCTGGAGCAGGGAGAGAGCTAAAACCTGAAGGACGCTGGCCCTCGAGGACCGAGTTTGGACACCCCTGACCTAAGATGACGAGCAAATCACTACATCATCTAGGTAGGCTTTACAGAAA
Organism: Parablennius parvicornis; assembly: GCA_900302745.1. Taxonomy (NCBI): domain Eukaryota; kingdom Metazoa; phylum Chordata; class Actinopteri; order Blenniiformes; family Blenniidae; genus Parablennius; species Parablennius parvicornis. Next base: position 6,034 of record OMNM01039962.1, read on the forward strand.
GGTAAACCAGATGACGCGACATTCATAAGCCTTTGAAACGTAGTTGGCGCATTGCAAATGCCGAAAACCATCACATTGTACTAAAGGAAGTCATCGGGTGTGACAAACGCAGATATTTCATTGGTACGTGAATGTCGAACAGACCTGCCAGTAGCCCTTCAAGAAGTCAAGCTTAGTGACATACTCTGCTGTGCCCACATGATCAACGCAGTCCTCCATCCGAGGCAGCGGATAACAATCTGGCTTAGTCACCCCATTGACCTTACTAAAGTCTGTACAAAAACGGTCATCACCATTGGCTTTAACTGTCAACAGACACGGCGAACTCCACACACTGTTACTATTCTCGGCTATGCCATGGTAGTACCATGTAATCAACCTTTTTTTTCTTTAAACTAGTGCGTTTTTCAGAATTAACGCGGTAGGGATGCTGTTTTATGGGTTTAGCGTCCCCTACGTCGATATCGTGGTAGAGCACCTGCGTCTGGGAGGGAACATCCCCAAACAGCAAATCATATGACTTGAATAATTCAGCCAGACCACACTACTCCGACTTAGAGAGATGGGAAAACATTGGCAAATTTTGCAAATCCACCGAGTTGGCAAACTTCCCCTGAGTCAACGCCACGGACACGTGTAGCCTGCTATTTTGAGTCACCATTTAGAGACAAGAGACAATAGGAGCTGCAGCCCCCAGAAGGTATTGTTTGAGTTAGAGAGGCGTATTTGCCACATTGAATATGATCTGTTGGAGATCATATCTGAATACAACTGAATGACTCAAATGACACTGAGTTTGAGCAACGCTCACATTTGTCCTCTACCTCCTCAATGATATTAAACAACTTTAATTTGGAAAAATGAACTCTGTGTATCACCTTAAACTGGATAAGTGCCAGCCATGCACAAGATGAGATCGTCTCCACAGTTCTATGGCTGTGTAATGTTCTTGCAGGTTGAACTGTTTGATTTGTGAAATATGTTATTTAACTATTTGGTTTGGCATTTCAAATATGTTAAAATATGGGGCTACCCTAACATTTCATTATTATTTTTAATTATAATCTACATGTGACCTCACACCCTCAAAATGTCTGACTTAATGGTTGTTTCTTGATTTCTTGTGAATCTTCCCAAGAGGTCACTTTTTCAGTTTTTCACTGTATAGCTTTGAATGGAATGAGTGTTGTCAAAAAGAACCAGGATGCAGAGAGATTGCAGCAGCAAATTGAAGCCTTTAATGAAAGATAAATCCTAATACAAAACTTCTTTTCACACAAGGACTCAAAACCAAAGTCCAAACTGATTCCAAGGACAGAAAAAGAGGTGAGGAGAAACAAGAGAGACACAGATGAGGTACATTGAAATTAGAACAAATTAACTGACAAAACAATCCTGGAAGGCACCTATATACATCAACATAAGTGAGGTTAACAAACAAATCAATCAAAAGGGATCAGGGGAGAAGAGATGGAGTAAAAGAAGTACTGACCTGAACACAGTCTGAAAACATCAAAAAAATAACTGAAACTAGGAACTAAAACAAGCAAATCAAGATATCAGGTAACGTGAGGGAATATCAAACAGGAAAAAGCAGAAAACCAACAACGGCACTATGACATTGCACAACTTGAAGTCTGGATGGTGAAAGATATTCTGTGTCATTGTCTGTCTGATATGGTGCTTTGGGAAATGAAGCAACAGCAGAGGTTCGTGATCAGTTGAGGTTTTCATAGGGATAGACCTTTGACATGATTTTGATCCATGAGGTTTGTGACCTTAGCTAACAGTGAGAATTTGCTAACAGCTGGTCTTCTGTGTGTGTTTGTTGTTGTGTTTATGAAGCCTTGTTCCTACTGCACTGCACAGTACGGTTCGGTATGTAAATCATACCAAGACCCAATTCTGTTGTCTAGCTCCAGAACAGGGAGTACCATTAAAATGTAGGTGGGACTGTGAACGGCCGCGCCAGAACAGAGGTATGTGATGTCTTTACACACCGGTAAACGTGTCACTGCTCAGGTTTACGAACAAAGCCTTGAGGTTGGATTCTCTGTGACACAGTACATTCCGAACAGCCCCATCTAGCTCCTGCTCAATTTAGTCTGCTCCTATTGTAGAGAGGAGCAACTGCACCTTGTCGGAAGACAGGCTGTGTAATGCGCCAACATTTTTAAAAGTTACCAACACAATTAATATCCACAAAGTGGAGTGTATGGAGGACAATGGGAGGGTTTATACGGCCAATGACCTTTTTGAATATTGCAGGCTTGTTGAGAGTGACAATCGTCACTACCAATCAGCAGACGGCTGCTTTGTAGCTCCTCCTTATGGAACCTGTAGCGTGTGTCAGGTACTTTAACAGAGGGGTTACAAAAAATGGTGGAGGTTGGGTATGGTACTAATCACAACTTTTGTCAGGAGAAACACATGAAACTCGTACTGTACCGTGCTGTACCGACACATACTGCGCAGTGGAAATGAGGCTTTAATGTCAGCTGGAGTCAAAAGCTAACAGCCATGCTAAGTTAGCTTTTTTTCCTCTATGTTCAAAGCCGTTTCTGGGAACTGCTTTTCATCCAAAAGCTGTGTGTACTGCAGTTCTGGCATTATCAGTCTTTCACACTTTGTCTTAGTTTGTATGTCTAGGTTGGGGTTGAGAAGATAGCCCTGAATGAGTGCGGATCCAGACTGGAAAGGTTTCAGTGCCTGGTCTTTTATCTTTCTTGGGTCGACGGCCCCTCCACCTTCCAAGCAGGAGCTTCTTAACTTGGCCTGTAGCTCCCTCAGCTGAGACACTTCCCACTTCATTTCCTCTTCCCCAACCAGAACTCTCACTTTGTGCCAGAATGTGGCGTTGAAGTGTTCATAAATCTTCCAGTCTAAAACATTCCATCTCTTGATTTTCTCAGCAGTTATCGGTGGCATAGGCTTACGACTTTGGTCAGCCCGACTGTTGAGCTTAAAGGAAACAACATCCTCCAGGGACCAGCAGAGGACGTGCTTGAGCAAGATCATGGACTCATCAAAGTATTCGCTGATGAGAATAAGGTGGAAGTTCAGTCCTATGCCAGCAATCACCTTGTTGATTGTCGTCTCCAGGTCTGAGGTGTCAGCAGTGGCAGTGTTGTCATAGCCAAAGTCAAAAGCAAGGTTGTTGTGAGCATAGCTGTTTAACAATGTCATGTTATTCAGGCCATTGTCGAGAAAGTCATCCAGGGATTTGGTCTTGCTGAAGACTGCAAGGGCATTGTAGTAGATATACATGGACTCCATCATATCCACAGGATTTCTCAAAATGGAAAAGTAGAAGGAATCTTCAGGCATCAATTTTCTGACCTGTAGCAGAATGGGAGAAGGAACGATTATTGAAAAAAAGAATTCCCTTTGTGTCATACATGTCTTAAATACAGTACACTCTCAAAGTTTTCTTTGAATGCAGATAAAGACATTCAGTTCAGTAGCTATATGCTCTTGTTGCGCCTTTGAACCATGAATCTTTATGTAATGTTTTACAGGATTTATAACTGATTTATAAAGTGAAGCAATTGACGTGTGACAATGTAGCGTGAAACCTAAATGCAGATAACTAGACATTTCAGTGGCACGTCATATCCTTTTTATGCTGATGAAATTCAATTGTATAACTCATTCAAATCCAAAGACAGTATAACTATGCATTTTGAATGACTGTTTGTGCTTTGCATGGTAGCTGCCTTCATTGGCATGTGAATGTGTGTGTGAATGGGTGAATGTGATTAACAGTATAAAGTGTTTTGGGGACTGGTTGCGTGTTGGAAAAGCGCTATATACGTAAGTGAAATCCATTTACCATTCCAATTGCGCAAAACAGCTCACTCAACAGGTATGGTACTGTATCCAAGGTGGAATCAGATATAAAGTTATAGCCTACACTTTTATCCCATCTCGTTTAGATTATTACAATGCCCTTTTACCCTTTGTAACGCAGTCCTTTCTAAACTACTCCACCTTCAAACAGTCCAAAATGCAGCTTCCACCATTTAACGAACCAAAGATCCCACATCACCCCTGTCCTATCCTCATTTCACTGGCTCCTGAAGTGGGTAGAGCTGAGCACCACAAACACTAAGGCATTATCTCCACATTGTATTCACCAAAAAAAAGTTAAAACTCTACATTTTTAAATATAACATTGATCACACCTGATTATTTTCAAAAGAATTTGAAAAAATGTCTCCAAGCACGTGTAAACAGTATTCAAAGCGCTTTACATTGTTAATCACGTTTACTCATTCACCCTCAGGATCACAGACCCATGGAGGTGGCTACTATGTAAAGGTGCCCAGTCAGTGGGAACACTTTGGGGTTCAGTTTCATGAGGACATATAGTTCAGCCAGTAACCAAGTCTTGTTGAGTTCTTCCCTTTGTTCATGTTAGTCTTCATGCTGTTATAATCCTGGCCTGTTTGTGGCCACACCTCAGATCATCCGTGTTTTTACCTTTGCCTATTGAACTAGCAATGTAACTTCTCTACTTTCAAAAGAAATAACTAGTAACTAATCAATTACTGATTGTTAGTGACGAGAACAACCGATGTTTACTTTAACACATAATCTGCACTAGTAATTCATTGTCAAACACAACTGGCAAAAATGTAAAAAAAATTGGAGAAGAAGCTCACCTCAAGTCTTCTGAACCTCATGTGGTTGCATAAAATGTCAAAATGCATCAGCTGTTTGCTTTGGACCCCTTTCACGAAATTTGCGTTAAAATAATTTGGGTAAGACAGCTGGTTCTTGTATCGGGGCAAGGCGAAGGTCAGACCCCTGCTTTCACCATACCGGTACAGGATGTTTAGGACAGTGCTGCTCGCTGTTTTGTGTGTTTTGAGAAAAACTATGTGTGATTTTGGTTGGCAGTTTTTTTGGAGATTTTGATTCTCTCTTTTCAGTAGCCCGTCATTGGGCAGCTTTCTATCTCCTTTATTTTGAATTTTGTAGTTTACGAAATTGTCTTCCAGCGGGATCCACTGAAAAGGAGGTGGAGGCTCTGTAATGTTGTTTTCCTGTTGGAGTCTGAAGTTGTGCTGGGCCAGCGGAGGAGGAGGAGGTCCCTCACTCTGAGGACGAGGCTCTTTGGGGTTGTCGTTTGTCCAGAAGTAAAAGAGTGCAGTTGTATTGTTGAGGGCAAAAAGCTTCAAAGGGGCACTGCGACAGTCAAAAAACATTTAAATTATAACACATGATAAAATTTTTCTTGAATTTCGTGTTCTTTAACATTACATAAACCTCCTGACCTTTAACTTTTTATTAAATTAACTTGCATTTTCTTTAGGGAATGCATTTTCTTAGTTTGAATTTATTTCTCGACCAGATGCATGTTAGATGAAAATGTCAGCAAATATTTCACGGTTTCTTTAAAAACTTCACCTGGAAAATTGGACGTGAATGGTCTGAATGGTTATACCAACCACCAGCAAGATGAGGAGGATCTGCAGACGGTAACGCCAGCGCCGTCGACAAATACTGACACAGAAAAAACAAAAACAAAACATAAAGTTTGAAAAAGGATTTCTGGAAGGATAAACAACCCTCACCACATGACACACCACCAGCCTCCATCTAACAGGCAACAAATAATCATATTTAGTGGGCTTTTTATAAATAACACTTTGTACTATGAGACACAGTATTGTAGAGTAAATCTAAGGAGGCTGAAAGATCATTTAAATATTTTGAAACTACAAATAGTGAAATATATGTGAATGTGACATTAAATTCTGATGCAGCGACACAAAGTCCAAAAAGCACCACATACACACACAGTGCACAGGAGACCACCCCAGAAAACACAGAATGAAACAAATGAGCAATAATCACTTAAAATCACTAAAGACACTGAGGGCTTTCACAAGTAGCACATATATCAAGTAGCAAGTTATAACCTGTCACTAACACATTACACAGCAATACTTCAATTTTATATATATATATAAAAACAAGCGATCGGCACGTCGTCACTGCTGGAAATAGTGAGAGAGCCTCAGAGATCTGAGGCTGCAGAGGTGGGGGAGAAGAGTCTGATCTGAAGGTGCAGGTCAGAGGAGAGTGACATCATGAAAACAGCCCCCGAGCACAAAAACACCCTCCATAGTTGTGACGGCCAGCGTGTGTCGTAGTGTCACAGGCAGATTACTGGGTGGAGCCACAGCGGAGACCGATATTGTCCAGTTTAATCTGTTTCATAAATGTATAAATTAGATGTTTGAACAGGAACTTGTGAAAAGGCTCAACTTTATGTTGTGTCCTCAGTCACTAGAGGGTTGGAGGAGGTGGGTGGAGGAGGAGGTCATCTGTCTGCAGCACCGGTGAGCTTCACTCCAGAGCAC
>OMNM01039966.1:9028-25946 GCA_900302745.1 Parablennius parvicornis
AAAAAAAAAAAAAAAAAAAAACTGGAGTGCACATTTAATATTTCTGATTTTTGTCCTTTGCTTAAGTTCATTAGTGTTTGAATATGTAGAAGAGAAAAAACTCAGGCTGAACTCAGGAATGGTAATGTTGCATATTTTGCATCACACAGTAAGCATAAATACACTTTTCATAGTACATGATGGTGCGAGAGTAAATGTAATGCAAGCAAAGCTCCATGATAACAGGAAGTCGAATTACAGCATAAATTGATCTGCTTGAATATTAAAAGTTGCTACTAAGGTGCTGTAATAACCAAATCTTTGATCTTTTTGAGGCCTATAGTTAAAAGAGATAATTCCTGCCTATTGTTATCAATTTGCTGACAAAACAAATTCACTGTGATTTCATTTTTATTGTTTGTTACAGAAACGTGCTTTAAACACTTCATGTAGATAAATAACACCTACTGAAGCAGAACTGGTGGTGATATATTGGTGGTCTGTATCCGTTCGTCTTTATTCATTTCAAATCTATATGCAATCCTCGTTCTGTTTTTGTGATCTGTTCTCGGCATTTGACTCTGCTTGGTTCACTGCTTCGTTTTTGAATTACCCTTGTCTGGACACGTATGATTGAGAATAAACTTTTTTTTTACTGCCATTTACTGCCGTCACGAGTCTGCTCGTGGGTTCATCGCTCGCTCTGACACAAACGGTACTACTGTGGTGGCGTCTGTAATTCATCTAAATGTCCTCTGCTGGCCTCATTAATATAGCGTCACTTTAAATTAGTATCCATGTCAATTTACAGAGCAACAATCCGAAATGAACGATACATACAATGTTACTTTCTTTCTTGGATTTTTGTGTTATGCTTTTTTTTCAAATCAAAATGATGATGCACAATACATGATATACCTCAGAACTCTTAATTTAAACTGCAGTGACATACAAATTCAACTAATATCCACAAGATGTCCTTAAATGGATGAAATCTTGCTGTATATTCCTACACGTTGTCTCATCCTCATAGCACCCTTCTTTTAGAATCAGAGGATAACTAAAAATGTAGTTTGGTATCTTCACACATTTTAAGAGGACTCATTAAAAAAAAAAAAAAAAAAAATTACCTCGAACCATTCATGAGAGAATAGCTTTTTGCATATTTTTAACATGGAGGTTTACTCAGTAAATGATACAGAAATGACATTCTGCCAGTTTCATTGTATATTAAGTTTGGATTAAACATATAAAACCACAGTAGATTATTTGGCACAAATGATGTTGAGGATATGCTTTTTAAGAAAAGTATGTTCTCCAGCTGAAAATCCAAAATGGCTTCCAATTAAATTCCAAGATGACAACAGTTACTTGACTCAAAAAAGCCCTGAAGTTCTTCGACCTCTGGACCTTTCTTGGTCTGCCTCTACTGCCTTCTTTTCTCTGTTGCCATTGTTCTTAGAGAACAGCCACCAGAAACCTCTTTTCTTGTTTTTCTTGGCCTGAATTCCCTCCTCTAAGACCTTCTTGCCCTCCTTCTCAGACTGCAGGACCTCCTTCTCAGCCGACAGGGTCATGTTTTCAGACTGTAGGACCTCCTTTTCAGTATTCATAGTCATGATCTCAGTGTAAAAAGTGTCATCCTCAGGCAACAGGGTCTGGTTCTCAGACTGGAGGGTCTTCTTCAGAGTCAGCAGGGTCTTATTCTGAACAAGCAGGTTCTTGTTCTCAGGGAGGGGGGTCTCCTTCTCAGACTGGAAGGACTCCTTCTCAGCACGGAGGGTCTTGTTCCGGGCCAGCAGGGCTTCCTTCTCATCCAGCAGCCTCTTTTTCTTCTTCTCCACCTGATGGAGCGTCTCCTCCAGAACTCTGAGCTTCACCGTGCTGCCCTCTTCTTTAACGAGGTCCTAGCTTTCTATGTCAGTCAGCTCTTCGGGGGTGTGATGCGACCTTGCAAGAAGACTCTTATTTGTCTTCTGGAGCTCAGAAATGATGCATTCTCTGTCAATGAGCCGCACCTTCAGCTCATTCACTTGTTGTTTGAAGTCCCTCTTTGTCATTTGAGGTGCAGGGCTGTCTTAAGAGGCCCCGGTAAGCTTTAAATACTTTTTGAGAGGAATACTTAATATTTTCACTTGTAGTTAAGTACAATTCATTTAATGCATCATTAGCTTTACTTGAGTCGAACTTTTAAGAACTTTTTAACTGGAAACCTTCCAACCTTCCACCTTTGATATAGTCTTTATTATAATTCAGGGTTGCTGGCAGCTGAAACTTCATATGTCTTTTGACTGTGGGAAACTAGAAAAAAAGACATGGGAACTTAAACCAGGGATATTTTAGTAAGCTGAAGATAGAGAGAGAGAAAAATTTCATAATAACACAGGTACTTGACACAGGTCAAAGCAGGCACTGCGACAAAAATATATAGTGAGTTTTTATTTTTGTTTTACTCCTTCCCTTTTTTTTATTATTCATGATTGAATATTTGTATGCACGTCTTGTACTGGCACACATTTCAGTATGATATGAGTCAGTGTGACCATCCGGCTTATGGGCCAGTCAAATCAGGTAATCAGCACAGCTCGAGCAGGTATAAGATTAACAAATCTGTGTGCATAAGTCGATAAGCCCCAACCACATTTCCGCAAACACGTCGCAAGTTTCTGTTCAGGTGGAGGGAAGCAGCTAAGAAAAGCCAGGTGTGCATCAGATTATTTATCTATTACCCCTTGTGTGAAGGAAAGAGTGAGTAAGTGCTTACAACCTCTTAATGTCTTTACTAAAGATAGACTTCAAATCCTATTAAAATGATCTTGAATTATACAAAGATGAATACCCTGGCAGGTTCAACTCCCTGCACTACATCTGCCTGCCAGAGGCTAAGGATGAGTGAAACTCAGTGAACCACCGATATACGGACGGTAAATTTTGAGTGCTTGAGACGCTTCCTCGGCTCTATATGCGTAAACTGCTGCATAGTTATTACAGCTCAGTGTGTGGGATGGCAGTTTGAGATGAAAGAATTAGAGGGTTGAAGATATACATGAGCAGACGCAGCGAGAGTCAAAAAACTACTGGCAAAGATTTGATAATAATAATATTGTTAACAGACCTCGAGGCTGTTTTGCTTCCAGATGCAGAAATTTGAGCACATGAAAAATTCACATGTGGGGGCATGAAGTGGTTCAGCCAGAAGAGGTGCCGGCCTTCAAGCGGAAGACCAGTTTTAAGCTCACATGCTGGCCAGAGTTTTCCCTCTGAATGAGCAAGGCACAAAATCCTAACCAGCTCTCAGGCAGACAGTGACCTCTGACCTCCTTGTGAGAGGAGAACACTGACAGTAATAATACTGTTGCTACGCATGCATGTTTCAAATGTAAGGCAGATATGATGTCAGAACAAGTAAAAAAAACAACAACCTTGAAACAAAGTACACTGGAGGAGTATTTTAGATTGTGAACTATGATGAAAAAGACAAAAAAAAAGGGCATTGAGAACATTCACTGTTCAAAACTAAGTGAAAAATATCTGCTGGGTGCAGATTCCATCTTCTATATACAATATACACCACTCCATTCAGAGTGGAATCACACAGACCATTTATATATCTGGAGTGGGAACTGGGAAGAGTCTGATGCATGCACAGGGAGAACATGCAAACTATGTATGTTCTGGTTGTGTGACAGGAGTGCTGACCAATTACACCTGCTGGTTGAGCTTTTCTCAATTTAAAAGAGAGTAATTGAATTATTGAATTAGAAATGAGGTGAATTGGTCAGACTAATTTGTACAAAGGTGCGTGAATGTGTGTCAGTGTGTGGATGTGTGTAAGTGTGTGTACGTGTGTTGTCTGCTTATTGACTGACTGGCTACCTGCACATGGTTTACCCTGCTTTCTCTCTTATTTGGCTCCAGCACGCATCAACATTTAAAGAGGTTACCACACATTTCTCGGTTGCTTCTTGGCAATACATGTCAATATCATGTCAATACATTGCAAAGGTTATTTCTATGTTTGTGATCAATCTTTACAGAAAAATAAGTAAAGAATTGCATCCCTTCTACAAACCCTACAAATCTGTTTGTCGCACTGAAAGCTGATACACCTGTGATACAGAGTATTCAGGCGGAGGAGAAAACAGGATAATAATCTGCGCAAATAACAGAAAATAATACAGGGAAAGAGTAAATACCGATCAGCGCTGATGGGGCTGGTATGACACAGTCGGAGGATAAGTGTCATGTTGTGCTCCTATCGAAATACAATGAAGAGCAAACAAAACAATTACACCTCGTCACACTGGCATTTTCGGATATAATCCTATTAATGAGAGAACTACTGTGCTCCATTAGTGTACTGTGAAGTGCTATTAATGTAGGAAATTACATTTGTTCAAGTCAAAATCATGCACCCTGAAGGATTTAGACAGAAATGAGGATAATGCCGGGAATTGGTTTTAAGGAAAGAGAAACAGCAAATGAGCTCAAGCCACTTCTACAGCTGCTAAGAGTCGAACACAATCAGGAGCCAGTACGACTATTTCCCTTGTTTCTTTTATCTCTTTTGCTTGAGGAGATGTCTTACCCTCGCCCTCATGCCTGCCTCTGATCTGCCCTTCAACAGGCCAAGAGTTAAAAGCAAGGAGGAATGATTTGCTTAGTGTTCCTGCCAGCTCTCTCTTCTGCTCATCATTTGAAGAGAGACGTTCTCATCCGACACTTTTTGTTCACATAGAATTGGTTAATGGACCAGTTGATCCACCATTCTTGTCCTCTGATTTTTCTTGTTGTATTGTTTCCCTCTGGTTTACTTTGTTTTGTCAGTTATAGCCTTCCCTTTCCAGGAAGCATTTGGGAAATGTAACAATGACCTGTTACTTTCCCAGTATGGGATTTCTCTACTTCCATAGCAGCTTTGTGGAAGATTCCTTTGAAATACTCATCGTATCTATATATATAGCTGCTGTGACTGAAAAGACCAGAATGAAGAGATCTGTTACTCCAGAGTGTGTAATATCGCAAACCAAAAATCTATTAGATGATGATGGAGTGTGTTGATGTAACAATGCACTGCCAGGACTCTAAGTGTCTATTAATCATTAATATTATATAGAGTCATAAAAAGCAATAAAATGCCCTCACCTTGTTAGGACCTGTAACATTTTTAAAAGCCTCATAATTTCGATGTAGCACAAGAAAAAAAAAAAAAAACACAATAAAACTGACTAATGTGGGATCCCAATGTAAATTATGTCTTTATTGGGGAGGAGTCCAGAGTATTTCTTTTTCTGCAATGAAATGGATGAAATACAAATGATTTCTGACAGCCATGGGATCCGTTGTTGTTCAAAAACATGTTAATTCATCAACAATAATTAGAGGTCAGGTCATTATACCTACTAACAAGGGAAACCTTTGAATTTATCGTCTGATCGTAATGCGAATTCTGTTGGGATCCTATGATTAAAGTCAATGTGCAAACACCATCATGTGGCAAACGTTATCAGATAAAAGCAGCATTTGATTATAAGAAGATAGGTGAATGCACAATAATATACTTGTTAATTTATTTAATTCTATCTACATCCACGTTGTGTAAAAAAACTAATCGTAGAGTCACATTGTCACAAAGTCTAAAATCCACACAAAATGGAAATCACAGGACCTTTGAGTCTTTCATCACTGTGTAGGTACATAGTGTGAATCTGACATTGGAATGAAAAATGTCAACCCGGGATTGTAGATGTCACAAAAAACATCTGAGGCTCATCGGAATGCGTATGATGCAATTATTGCAATGACTAACCTGCCAATTGTCAGACTTTTATGGTCTTATAATTGGAATGTCAGGAATTCAGGAAGTCAAGTCATTATTGAGTAGCAAATTCTCTTATGTTAAATAAATAAAAACCCTCACCAATATCATCTGCTTGACAGCTAGAATGACTGGGATTAGTTTATTATTTATACATAGAAACAGAAATCTGATAACAGACTGAAACAAGTCAACTCTTTAAATTATTGCATTAATGAAGTGACTCAGAACACGTTATTGTAAGTATATGATCACTATGCTCCTGTAAAGGGACTCATATTCGGCTTTCTAAATGATTACTGAATTTTCCAGACTATAAGTAATTTTTTTGGCTGGTCATGTGACTTATATACGTACCAGCACTTGACAGCCAGTACCACAAGATGTTGCTGTATGATGAAATAATATTACGACAATGCCAAAAAATTCTGTTAGTTCTTTGACTGAAATCTTCAAGTAAAATCACAAAACTTTTGTTGAATTCCGGGAGTTACTGTCAATGTCACTGCGAATTAAAACAGCTACCAAGGTTGAATTTTTCCCAAAAATGTTCTCCTCACTTTTCTGAAATGAAAAAAAAAAAAAAAGTTTCACTACTGTGTTAACGGGGCGTCAATGTCACCCAAAGATAAAGAATCCAAACTAAAAATCCAAAAATATATGCAGCAGAAAAAAGAAACAGAATGAAAGAAAGAGTTTAGAGTGTAGAGTGAGTTTAGAGTGTGTGAGAAAAAATGACGAGAGAATGAAGAAAAGCAGAGAAACTCTTACCGCAATGAAGAAAACAAAGAGAGCTAATGAGATAGGGAACAAAAATTCACAATTTCAATGCTGCAGTTACGTCTGGGCATAGAAAAAGAAATGATTTATATATGTTGTTTTCCTCTTCACAATGTATTTTTTGATAGATGTGACTTATAGTCTGGAAAATACAATATACCGTTGATGTATTGCATTACAAAGAGAGAAGTGAGAGTACTGTTAGTTGTTTATTATTTTAAAGTTCTAAATGTTTGTGCATTTAGAAAAAAGTTCAATGGTTAAGTTGAGAGAACCCATATGTATAATTAATAACTGTGGTTTTATTTCTCACTGAGCATGTAGAAAAGTTGAGAAAACTATTAGTAAGACTTTCAGGCTTGCAGTAATTGCCTCACTTCTGAACTTTTATTTCCCACATATTTACCCTGCCTCTGGAAATCTCAGCGGAAAAAACAGTTGGACCACACGTCACACGGATGCTGCTTTAACTGAATAAGCTGGAGGAACTCAAGGTCAAAATAATTGGCTGTGTCTCTTAAGGTGTCACTGATCCTTTTCTCTCTCTTCCGCTGTGCTGCCTCGACTGTGTAGCAGCAGGTAAACAATTTATTACACCTATCCCCATAACAGCGGGGGACCTCTTGCTCTTCATAATTTAAGCTAGAATTCGAGAACATAAGTCCCCCTCTGTCTGGCCCTGCTAGTGATGCACATCGAGCTAACACCTCGCAAAGTGATTCTTCGCCGAGCAAACAAACATAACCACACTCCACAACACTTAGCTGAACACGGCTGATATGCTTGGGGCAATTCGGAGGAAACACCAGGCTCGCACACACACACACACACACACACACACACACACAACCACAAACATACACACAAAATGAAATAATGTACATTATAATGAGTGTGAACTTCTGCCCCTGGCTTATAAGGATGAATACCTTCACGTGTTGGGAAATGAGACCTGGCGTAGCAAAAGAAGTCAAATTATACTAGTCATTATGATGGAGCAAATACAGTTACAGGATGTTTTTATGTGGAGATTAAGGCTGCCATTGTTTCACAGTATTTACATAATAGTGTTACACAGGATCATCAATGTGTAAATGAGAGAAGTTATTGTTGAATACTGCTTGTGCCTTTGTGTAAGGGTATGCCATTGAATCACCTGCAGTAAATCATGCAGCTCTTAGCCACTTGCCCATTAGCAACCAGTATTAATGGGAACCATTGGAAGGCTCTTTTCTTCCTGCGTTGACCTCCCATCACTGTTGGGAAGCCCGATGCAAAATTTATGGTACTAGAAGGAACCACAGAGGTGCACCATACGCTTTGAAAAACCCCGCAATCAATGTCAAATATTGATTCTTTTTCATTAAGTCCAATCACAAGCCCCCACCCTCCTGTTACTCTGAAAATCCTGCTTGTAATCCTTATCAGAATTAATGGGGATTGGTTTGCGGGGAAATGAGGTTCTATGAATTAGGTGATATGTTTCAGCACTAGATTTAGCACAGAGGTATGAAGGCTTAGCTGTAGCGCAGGGGCTCCGATTATATTTGTTTCAACAAATTGAGTTGATTATCTCTTTACGGTGTGTTTCCTGTGTCTGTTCTTTCTATTTTGGATCTACAATGCCTTTCTCTGCAGTAAAAATACAAAAAACAAAAACAAAAAAAAGCACTGGCCGGACTGTGAAATGACACCAGTGAAACACAAATAACACCGACAGCCACCTGTAGTGTGCAGAGATGATATTCCAGTAGGGATCGTGGCAGTTTGTGTATTGGTGTGTGCGTGTGTGCGTGTGTGTGTGTGTGTGTGTGTGTGTGTGTGTGTGTGTGTGTGTGTGTGCGTGTTTGTGTGTCTTTGACATCTGAATGATGATGTCACAATTGGCATCAGTGTTGGTTTTTGCTTGACGAACAGGAACAGTGGATTTCAGGGCTGCCAGCGCTTGTGGCTAAATTTGGCTTAGGGAAAGCAGACCACACTCTGATGTCACCGGTGGTCTAAGAACAGTTGCTACATGAACAACAGTGGCTTTAACTTTGGCTCCTGGATTACATTACATTCTTTCATAAGATTCCCAGTCAACTATCCCCCCCTGCTTCATCTGTCTGACTCAGTATTATGAGAAACCTCACTTGCACTCTCACTCTTCTCCCCAATTCACCCATTGTACTTGTTGATCCATCCATCCATCATCCATCCATCCATCAGTATACGGCTTAATCCTCTGCAAGGTCACGGGTCCCTTTGAATCTTTTTTTTTAATTTAAAGAAAAGAGCTTTTATGTGAATACCTAAATCCATGGTTACAATCAAAGGCTTTTTGCTCCACACTTACCAGTGGAAACAGGAAAAGGTAACTAACTTCAAAATCAACATCTTAGTTTCTTAGCTTCTAATCTGGATTATGAAGTGAGAAGCTAACTTTCTTCAGACAGAATTTGAGGTTATATCAGGATCACTATTTCAAATCTTTTTTTTTTTTTTTTTTTTAACAGATTTTGTTCAACATGTACAATATCCATAAATCTAAAGAAAGTGCGTGAGCCTTGACCCAGAAGGTGGGTAACACTAGATCATGAAGGAACAGCCATCGGGCAATAAAACAAGTCCAGTCTAAGGTGTAAGTTGCAGTGTTCTGCTGTGAATCAAGTGAAAGGAAGCAGCAGAGTCAACATTATTCTCCCGGTAAAGTTGAGCATATTGTTTTGCAGACATCTAACGGTTACAGTCCTGGTTGCAGTGGTAAAAATAATCTTAAAGTAAAGCTAAGAACAACAGCATCAGAAAGTAAACAAGGAGGATCATTTAACACCACACACTCTGACTCACTTTCCTGAGTGTCAACACCAACTGGCATTGAGTACAACAGGCTTGGTTCAAATGCAATTGGTTGAAATGCCAAAGCAAAACTATAATGAGCTTTATAGTGTTATGCCTTGTGAGTCATGTCGCGTGTGCCACCGTCTTTGTATTGACAAGTTACTTCTCCATCCTCTGCCTCTTTGCCATGCACCTACAGTATTGTCTTGTCTCAATTTTTAATTTTTTTTTAAATCCAGCTCAAATCCTCGGAGCTGTGTCTTGCATCAGACTAACTCATCATCACTTGTGACTGACACACTTGGTAAAAAATCACAGTGTGACACAGTCTTTGTTTACTCTGACGTCTCTGTTCGGGGGAGAGAAGAGGAACAAGTTGCTGGAGCCATCTGTGGGAGGATTAAGTGTAATCATACCGACAAGCAAAACTCCCTCATGCTTCTGTGTGCCACAGTCAGGCTTATAACCATGAACAAGGCAGATATTGATGATCGTAAGCGGCAGCGCTCATATGCTGCATTGCGCTGGAGCATGAGGCTTCACTGACTGTGGGGCTGCCGGATAAATAAGCAACGCTCCTCTCTCTGTCATGTCTACGCGATGATGTGCGAGGCTGTGATGGGAAATGAGGCAAACCAGAGAACATAGAACATGTGGATGCCTTTGGGGCCAAGAGGTCCTCAACATTTTAGACACTTGAATGCCTATGTACTGCAAGCATCTGCAAAAAACATATAAACACACAGATGAGCATGCAAGCATGTGCACCCAGCTGACATGTACACACTATAAATATGCTGAAATGTTAATTTCTTCAGCTAGTTTCTTTCTAATTAGGAAAATTGTTCCTTTCTTTTGTTACTTAATGGTGTTTCAGTTCACCCCTGTGGACCTGCAGAGGACTACACACTGACTATCAGAGACAAATGACCAATTAAAATAGAAAACATGACAACGATTGGTGAGCTTTCCCTTCAATAATCAATCTCTTTCAATAATTAATTTGAAAAGAAACAGATGCAACTTTCTTCCTTTGTTTCCCATGTGTGCCATTACTTTGATCCTAATGGATAAGCAACCATATAATGCTGATCCCCCTGTAAAGAAATGTTACAAACAACCTCCACTTACTTTATCTGCTTTTGGACCCGTCTGTTCTCGGTCAGCACTTTTGAGCAGGTAGGCTATTTACTGGAGTGAAAATGTTCAAAGACTTTTCATGTGTCCCAAAAGGAGGCTGGAGGGCGAGTGCTGAATCAGACGAATGTTTGAGGCAAGATTGACCATTACTTGTTTACCGAAATATTGTAATGAAGTGGGGGGTTGCATTTATTTACTCGGTGGGTGTTTTCGAGTGGCAGAGTGCATTGAATAATGGCTTGAAGTATGCAAAATACAGCTTTGGAGAGAGTTATTAATTTGTCATCTCTGACTGCCTCTGTGAATTGAATAAAAATATGAAGAATGAAAGACAGA
The DNA here is from genome assembly GCA_900302745.1 of Parablennius parvicornis. NCBI lineage: Eukaryota > Metazoa > Chordata > Actinopteri > Blenniiformes > Blenniidae > Parablennius > Parablennius parvicornis. The sequence continues at coordinate 19,905 of OMNM01039966.1, forward strand.
TAAGGGGTGGGAAAATGCAAGCAGAAGAGGATCAAGAGAGTGAATCAGACAAAGATGTGAGAAAAGAGAAGGGCAGAACAGTGGCAAGGAGGACATGTGCATGACTGTCTGAGGAAATGAGTAAAAATATCCTTTGCCACTCCCTCTTTCATGACTAATGAACTACGCACACACGGTTGCACAAAAACCAGGCTACGTTGTTTGCCTTGTTTTAAATTCACTTGTCAACCCCAGAGAGTTCAACTACATGACCAAAGATGTCCTAATAAAGGATAAAGGATAATAAATGGAAGTTATCAGGATTTGAACACTGAATGCTTCACAATACCCTGCTGCTTTTACAAGCATGAATGTGAGTGAGAGCTGGTTGTGAGGACAGGGGAGTCACACATTGCCACAAAATACTGCAGATGGGAGTACATGTGGGAGGACCACGGAATCTCCCAAAGAGTCTGAGCTGCATCCGAGCCATATTTGGTGCTTCAGAGTATCGCTGTCAGTCAAGCCAAGTTTCAAGTACAGTGTGTACATTCAGCGGACCTCGGTTAAAAACCCTTCCCAAATAATTTCTCCTGTTTGTATTACTCTGCTTGGATGACCAGAAGGTTGGCATTTAACGTATCAGCAGCATTCCTCAGATGTACCTCATGTTGCCTTTCATAGGAAATCACTGACATGCTTTAGGTTATGCAAGATTATGCAAACCTTTTGCAACTCAGGCTCCTACTAGCTGAGTCTGGAGAGTTTTCCACATTTGGCAACTAAAATACAACAAAAGTCATTTCAAACAAACCGTTACGATCCTCCTGTGACGTTAAAACAGCTGTAAATAAGCGGTTAGTCCAAGCATGCTGACCCTCCTGAGCGAGCCACCGTCCTCCCGGCTGCTTTCATGCTCCAGGCAGTCTCGAGCCTGGCTTATGATCCCTGACCAGGAACAACTACAGTCCCTGTGCCTACTTTATGATCTACACTTGAGAATACATACACAAATCTACACATCTGCACATAAACGTGCATACATTGTACAGCATTACTCTTTGGCCCATATTAGGACATGAAACATTCATTAGCCCTTCATCTTAAGTTTAAGCATCACAACTAAAGGTCTGACCACAACCTTAACCCAAATCCCAACTTAACTTCAACCACAGGACTGAAATATTGACCTTTAAAAACATATGCAGAACATTGTGGAGTCCAGTATTTTACTCCTCATATTGTAGGTCAGAACCCACAAGAACGGAGTATGAAAATTAAGAGCCCACAAAGAAAATAAAACAAGAATACACACAAACACATGCGCACACCTTTGGTCACCTTAACGTTTTCTAATCCATGAAACAGTAAAGTGTAGGACCTCAAAGTCCATATATTGTTAGTGTCAAAAGATTTTGTTTCCTATAAGAGTAATGAATGCACATGTATACGCACGCACGCACACACACATCTCTGTCACCTCAATGTGTTCCTCCTCAGTGAAACAGCAAAGTGTGGGAGCTCAACTTCGTATCTCTGTTCGCGTGTGTGTGTGTGTGTGTGTGTGTGTGTGTCTGCGTGCGTGCACACTCCAGCTCCTCCTGCCTGCTGCTCTCTCCACTGATCTGCAGCAGCGTTGGTGGGGCCGCCCACACACCTTCCTCATCATCACTTGCATCCTGACTCCTCTAAAGTAGTAAGTTCTGTGAGTGAGTCCATTACTGGTGCCAACATTTTGCCACCGTGAGCCTTCACAGTGGATGTTTGGAGGGTTGAGAGTAACTTGACAACAGGAGAACTGTTCCATTTTTAGGTGCTTGCACAGTCACAGGCCACTGCTGCTTCTTGGGATGTATCATTTCACATGGGGATACACCTATGCAGCCTGGAACTGAAGCCTGTAACAGGAAATGCAGACTGTTCTCATACAACAGCAATGAAAACCATCCAGGGATGGTGATCTGCTGTTGCTGTGGGTTATAACAGGTGGTTAAATAGAAAACATGGAGCGCATTGGAAACTTCTAACACATGGGAGGACAGATCCCCCCCCGCCCCCGACATAGACATGAATCTTCCTCAGCAAAGATGGAGCACTATGGCAAAGAAAAACCTCTTCCCTTCGCTCAGTGTTCAATAAAGATAAAAAGTAATCCCCAGTGGATCATACCACTTTGACTCCCTCCTATTCTCTACTCCGCCTCTTTTCTTTGAAGATGCCACCTTCAACCGCACTGCAAAGCAGAGGATCCATTGTTTCCCTCCCCCTTCCGCCACACCTGTCACTGTTCCTGCATATCAGAGGGCCTCGGTGACGGGGAGATTGCTGCCTTTCATTCGTTGAGCCCACTGCACTGCTTGCTACAAAGCTGTAATTAGTGTCAAGAACAAATTTGTTGGTGCTAATAAGGCTGCAAGCTGGGGTGCTAGCAAGTACAACATGGAAACACACAGAGCAGAGGGACCAGATGTAGCTACTGTTGGCTGGCTAGAAGCTGAGGAGACACCCTGCTCTTTGTTGGCTTTAAGACTGAGCTTCCACTCTCTGGTTTGGAGCCAGTTTGTACTCAATATTGGACTCCCAGTAATATTCTGGGATGCTCGGTCTGTTGCTGTTAGCCATGCAGTGTACAGGGAGCAGCTATGACTGATTGAGTGCTCAGGACCGACTGTTGGGAGCCCCCATGTCGGAACAATACGTATGACATGTCTCATGTTTTGGCCGTCTGTCGTGTTGCTTTTCAAATGTTTGGGGACTCAATTACCCGACACTGCATGCCTCTTGTCTCTCTGCATCTGCACACATGATCAACAGGCTGATGCTGCCTTTCGAGGACAGAAAGCATGGAGGTTATACTGGGTCCAGTCGTGGAGGAAACATATTTATGGTGAAAGCATTTGCAGTCTTCTTGTGCCCTGTATATTTAATATATTATGAATGATCACCCAAATATTCAGTATTTTTCCCCTTTCATCTCCAAATTCTTATTCATCCAACTTGAAGTGAGTGGATGAATGCGGCTGCGCATTTAAAGCATGCTTAGACTGTTGAAGAGATAATAATATGCTACATACTAAGAAAGTAAAGTCCATCTACCTTTGATCATACCGCGGCTTATAAGGCAGTTGACTTGAAGCTTTTGGATAAACCCCCTGATCTCATGACATTTTCAAACAAATGCATTCATATCTCACTAAAAAACAGTTACAGTAACTAAACATAGTTAAGTTTTCCTGTTGAACATCAGTTTGACAGCACTGACTTTAAATTAATCTGCTGATCATCACACAATGACCACTGCATGGCTTCAGACATATATTCTAGATAGAAAACTTCTTGATTTTTCATGTAATACATTAAAGAAATTTGCACTTGGAATTGAATCTGTGGTGTAAGATCTTTTTTCCCCCCTTCCATTTGGATGTGACAAAAGCTGCACATTGAACACTGGTATGTTGAATTGGAAGCTTCAAGGAGATTTCACATAGAAAAGCAAGGCGGAGTAAAATAATAACGATGCTATGGGATGACGTGAAAAATGTGGCTGATTGACTTGAATTAAGATTAAATTGTGATGCAGGGAAGAAAGCCTTGATGAAAAGATTTATGTACACTGAGATTTTCTCTAATCCATACAATGATCCACCATCATAACACAACTCACAGGCTGGCTGAGGCAGACAATGTTAATGGAAATCCTAACAGGAGAATTTTCCACAGTCTGGGGCGTAACACATTATTTTATTTCCCATAAGACCTAATAACCAAATCAATCATTTCCATTTGCAACTAGGAGAAAAATGCAGGATTAATCTATCTCTCTTTAGAGCTATAAGCCCCTTTCTACTCAAGATACTCTTTTTATGCCTTCGATAGAGTTTTTTCTTCATGAAAATAGATCTACGAGTGTTTCCACCAGAAGTGATACCGGTGTCTCACCCAGCACATCTCACACAGGCACGCTATCAAAGGGGGTATTACTCCGGCATATTCAGACGGAGATAATCCATATACGGTAAGCTCTCAGCAGATATATGCTTTAAGAAACGTCATTTCACACACCTATCACATTTTTATTGCTTATGAAAGAAGAACTAAAATCCTCTGCTGTTGTCCACGGGGCAAGCTTCTTTCTGCTCAGCTGAGTTGCTACAGCTCAGTTCACCTTGTGGTTTGAGAGATAAAAATACTGTAATTCATAAATTGAAATATCAATTGGAACATGTGGAGCTGCTACTCATGAAAACAATAACCTGTCAAATCAAAGGAAACAGCTAAATTGCTTTGCTTCACAAGTCCTACTAAAATAAATCGGAGGCTGTTCATGGAATTCAATGGCCACAATGTGTTTATGCTTCTCGAATATTAGATTCAGTTGTCCATCCTGTCTGCCTCCACCTCGCTGTCCTCCCGCTACCTTTATCTGATGTCCCTGTCAGCATCGTCCACCTGGAATAACATTACTTTGTTTATCAGATAGTGTATAGCATGCCAAGACTGATTAATGCTACGCTGTGCGATCTCAATTACTCGCAAACACAAATGGAAGTGTAGATTACGGCAAGAACCCCTGCCAGAAAAGAGAAAAGGGTCCTTAAAATACAAGGCAATGCTGCAGTTGGTAAAATTACACTTCACATTGAAATATAATGAGGCAAGGAGTTTCCCGCTTTGACACACAGTGTGGCTCATCATCAGGTATTCATCATTACAAAGACAATTTTAGTTTCCTCTCACTGATTAAAGTCTGAGAAAATCTCTGCTAGGTGAGGAAATGAACTCTACTTTGTCTGAGCTTTGTGGCTAATTGGAGGGCTGTGTCACTGCATTACAGGAAGAAAAAAAAAAAGATCACAGAAGGAAAGAGAAAGAATGGTGTCATTTTTGAGTACTGAAAAAAAAAGGACACGTTTCAGTTAAAAAACACACACAGAACTGTGGTTTTAAAAGTGTGGAGGTGCCAGAAACCTTCATTGAGTGATGAAACAAGAACGAGGGTAAAGGGAATACCTTATCGCATCTTGTATTTTATTCCGATTTTCAATTTCTACGAGGAAATAAGAGTAAATTTGGTGTTAATGTGAAGAAGACCAATCAAAGTTTTCAAATAAGTTTAACAGACTTTTTGTAAAGACCCCAACATCTCAAATTAAAGCTGTTTTTTTTCTTCTTCATTGCCTTGGATTCAATCTGTCAACAATAATATCAATAATACCTCAGAATCCAAACATCTTCTATATCCAGTTAATTGTTTAAAGTGCTGGAGTCTAAGTTAACAGACTATTGGTGAAGACATGGTACACATGTAGACAGTCTATCACAAAGCAAACACAGAGAGACAAACAGTCCCACATATCATCTCATTACCACCTTTGGACTATTTAGAATCGCCATTTAGCCTGAAATCCATGTTTTTAGAATGCTGGAGGTATTTGGAATACTGAAGAACATGCAAACTGCACATACAGTGGATTTGAACCGGGGACACTCTCATTCTGTGGTGAAAGCAGCAGCCGATACCCCACTGTGCTGCTCGCATCACATAATGTGGAAAACATTAGGTAATCTGGCACTGAACCAGAAGTTACTGCTGGGCTTTGAAGCCCACTGAAATAGTAGAAAATACCACATCGATCATGACGTTTAGATTTTATTGTCCATTATTTAATTGCACAGTGACTTGTTAAGTCTCCAGATCCAGGCTGTCTGCAAGCAGTCAGGGATGAGTAATTTTCTAGGGCACAAGGAGGGAATCGGCTGGGAGTTATTTGTAACCCCTAGAAACCAGATGGTAGGTATAGATAGTAAAAAAAAAAAAAGAAGAAAAAAAAAAACACGATTTAGACAAGGTGACTGGAAGGGCAGAGACGATTACATGGAGGTTTGTAACAACTTGGGCAACGATGAAGTTCTGATTTCTTTTTTTTTCCCTCACACTCTTTATTTCTCTTGTCTATTTATTTCTCTGACCTGTGCCCTACCACAGTCTCTCCAACATCTGCCCACAGGGGAGCTAAGCAGATTAATTGAAAGATTTGGATTTCTCTTCATTTAGTTTGTCCG
>OMNM01039974.1:0-10945 GCA_900302745.1 Parablennius parvicornis
CCGAGGGAGCCGCTCCACTCCCCTAAGAGAGCCAAAGAGTTCATCTACCGGCTGCACCCCGCGGAGAGGACGTGTTTACTGCACGAGCTGCAGAGCTTCGAGTCCATCGCCATCGCTCAAGGTAAGAGTCATAGGGGCGACTCAGGCAGTGGGCGTAGACAGGAGCCGGAACACCTGAACAGGTGGGGCAGGTACTTAACTACACCCACAAGGTGGAGAGGAGGTGATTTAGGTCATTCTTCAGTATGAGAGCAGGAGCTCCAGTTCTTCACAGGAGTTAGTCATCAAGTCTCATTGAGCCCAATTAAAAGCTCTGAAAATTCTCCGCCTGCATCCTGATTCAACTTTGTAGTTGTTCTTCGGGAGCGTATTGTTTTTGCTAAGTTTTTTATTATTAGGGGCCTTGGCCTGGAAGGCAGGGACCCTATTGTTTTTGCTATGTTTTTTTTTTTTATCATTATTATTATTAGAATAGGAATATTAAAACGGCCACCACACCCTGTAGGAATGTGGTTGGGAGATCAAACCAAAACTCATTTGTTGGTCTTGTTGGGACCTACAAATCACGCATGATACCCCTTACAAAAATCCAACAAAAAGTCTGCAATTAGCTTTCATAATAACATTTTCGCCCAAAAACGCCCTCACGTAAACACGTGAGGATGAATATCGTCCTGGCTTCAAAACACAATGAAATGACAGAGGAAACCCTTCTGCTTAAATCCTCCAAACAACTTTTTATGTTATCGAGCGGTTCCGGTTTTATTAACTGTCAAGGTTGGGAATGCCGAACCCCCACCGCCTGCCTCCTCTCATTGAAATCAATGGGAAAAGAGACGTTCGTCCTCAAACGAAGCAGTGATCTAACACCTCGAACAGGCGGCGACTGTGTTTCAACTGTGACTCTGATTGACGAAGCGAGCAGATCAGAAGCGCGACAAGAACCTGCCGAACAAGACGATGTAACACGTCGGGAAAATTCCCGAAAGCATGACCTTTTTGACGAGCGGGAGCAATGGTGTAATTTTTTGGGTTCCAGCGATTCCAAGCGAAATTTAACAAAGACTACGTTACAGCTTAGTTGGCTTTTGAAGTAAAAGACCCCCTACATTTTTTCTACAGGGTGTCCGCAGGGTTTAAAAAAGTATTAAAAGTTTATTAATCCATTGTGGGAAATTTAAGGCCCTTAAAAGTATTAGAGTCTTAATCGCGATTCTATCAAGTATTATAATTTTATACGCTTTGACTGTTGCATTCTCAGAACTGCCTTGCCTCGGGGCTGCTAGCGTAGTGGTGCTACATCGTCACGTGATGATGAATATTCAAGAAGACGAGAAGAAGAAAAAATGGAAAAGTACAAGTTCTCTGACTCCTCTCTCGAGATGCCTGAATTGAAAGACTGGATAAAGCCAGTCGAGAGTAATAACCGGGAAGCCTATTGCACACTTTGCAAGAAAAGGATTAACATACCATCAATGGGCATAAATGCAGTTAAGTCCCATATGCAAGGTACAAGTGACAAGACTGCTGTTGGCTGGAGACAGCAGCAACTATTGATAGCATCTTTCTGTGGTCCACCAGCAACACCAACACCTGGTAACTTAACAGGTGAGCTCGCCAACACAGCTACGACCGGTACCTCTGCTTCATCGTCTGCTGACATAAGGGTGGCTATGGGCGTCACACCAACGCTGCATTCAGAGGATATTTGGTGTCTGAACACAGTAGTGAATTACTACTCATTGAACTCAAACGAAGGTATTGCGGATATTTTTAAGTCAATGTTTCCGGATTTGGCCGTTGCTAAGACATTCACCTGTGGCAAGGACAAACCCAGATACGTCATAAGATTCGGGTTAGCACTTTACTTTACGCAGCATTTAATAAGTTCTTGTTTTCCACCGGTTGAAGTTGAATAACTGTTTGTTGTGACTGATGGGAATGTCGATAAACCTGCCTTTAGTTTAATCATTCTTTTGAGTTTTATTAATTCTCACCTTTCCTCATTTCTGTTAAATTGTAAACGAAAACTGTTAAAAATGTTTTGCTAACAACAACTTAAAGTGTCGATGAGGTCTTAATTTCTTTTGTAAGGATTTTTAAAAAGGTATTAAAATTAACCTCAGGATCCCTGCATATACCCTGTTCTAAATCAAAGTCCTTTTTTTGTTAATACCTTGCAGTGACACAACATGAACGCACACACACTGCACACCAACAGACACACTGCACACCATCATACGCACACCAACACACACTCACACTGAAAAACAACACACACACAGACACACACCTGCTGCATGCACACGTGATGCACAGCTGTTTGTGAAGTAGCTAACATGCTTATGTATCGAATGTATTGAATTTCACATTTTAGTTTATCTGAGTATATTTAATTTTTTGTAACTATTACAGTTACATACATGGGTGCACACACACACACACACACACAAGACATCTCACACAATCTGTAGGCATTAGTATTACATGAAATGATTAACTTTTCACAGTCATGTTGAAATAAAGCTTTAAAAGATAAGGTAACTAATTATATTTATAAAATTTATATTTACAGACTTGCTAGATTACACATTTGTTGCCGTTTGAAGTAAAAGCCCACCAAATGTTTCTAAATATAACTCCTTTTTTGTTAAAACCTTCAAAATTTCTATTTTTTTACTTGTATTTAAACGGGCCATGATCGGGCCAGAGGCCATGACTGGGCCGACCCCGACGGGCCAGAGGCCATAGCCCGAGGTCCCGAACAACGCTGCTAGCAGATTTAATATTTTTTTTGTAATTTCTTTTGAACATTTGAAAACCTAATTTCAGACAGACATATTATGAGATAACTTTTGCAGATTCAGGTTCACTGCCAAATTCTTTTACACTTTGACAACTCTCACTTCGGACACAGAGTGAAACACAGACTGAAATGCAGACAAACAACTCTCCATACACATTGACAAGTGGTTCTGCTACAATAATGCCCCCATAGATGTTGCAGCTACTTTGGCTGAAAGTTGGAATATTTTCTCCAGTGGAAAATTAGTGTATAATGGCTTGATTGGAACAAATGGGGAAACTTCTGATGTGTTTTCTTCTCAGAGACGGTGACACCCCCATCACTAACAGCAGCCCAGATCAGATACGGTAAGTGATTAAAACACACACACATGCCTGCAGGGGGAGGGATTGACCAGACACTTGATTTGAGTGAGCCTGAATTTTGGCCAAATACAGTAAACATAGAGTGGACATCATACATAATGGCAGAACAAGCACCATTCTCTGAGAGGGCAAAGAGATTGCCAGCAGATGCAGAGGGCAGGGAATTCACTAATTCTTTCATGAGTATGTTTTCCACATCCCACAATGGACGGCAAAAGTCAATAGGAAAAGAACAATATACATATAGCAGGTCATAAAGGCTTTATTCTTGTGCCTGCCCTGGTGGCAGGGTGCAAAGATTTTAAAAATAATTTTCTGTCGTTTTCTCTGAGTACCGAGTCCCGTACTGTTGGGAGCACAGACAAAAAAAACTCGTGAAATCTGTTCCTATCATTAAACAATCATTAAAAATTTGGCTAAACCTGAGGTCGGCAACCTTCAACACTCGAAGAACCATTTTGACCCATTTTCCATTGAACACGACACACTGGGAGCCCCCACCGTACCATAATATTATTTATTCTGTGCATATATCTCATCTCCCATAAACCCTCGAATTATTGTTTAAATATGCTGGTTGGTGCACACTGATGGTTTTGTTGACTCAGGTTTATTGAAATGTGGGCGCTCCACAGCACCGCAGTCTTCCGACGAGGTGCAGATGCTCTAACTGGAGAGCAGGAGATTCAGTGTGATCTGGACGCTGTTGCAAAGTGCAAACACACAAAAGATAAGTGATGACCTGCAGAGAGAAACATTATCATTAGATAAGTACACATATTTTGTCTATTTAAATAGGATAGTTGTAATTTTTAATCATTGAGTATTCAAGCTGTGCAACACTCATTGGTATAATGACCATAATTATTACATTATTGTTTGTTAGAATTGTATTCATTACAAATGCAGAAGATTATTAGATTTTTATTACAGGATGCAGTGTTATAAAGATGTTATTTCTGTAATTTGTGACATGCTGCTGCAGCATGCCGATGCACTCAGATCAGCTGAATGGCAACACATTTCCTTCTAGCGCTTAACAAGTGATTGTAAAGTGAAACTGAAAGTAAACTGGAATCAAGCAAAGCTGTGTAAATAAGATTGCAACTTTACACAACTAAATATAATGTAAAATAATTGAACTGATGTGAAAGTGTCCTGCAAAATGTGTAAAGTTTAGAAAGCGTCTTTAAAAAAAGAAAGTCTCTGTTGCTTTCACATAGATTCACACAGAGTCGATTGAAACCAGGTTACTGAGTTTCAGGTCCTTTTATTGTTGGTTCCTAGCAAATGGAGCCGCAAACATATTTACACTGCCTTTGGAAATGTTCTCTGGTTACACCTTTTTGGACTGAAGTCCTGGAGGTTCTAAGTGTCTTGTCTAGGACTGAAGTCCCTCAGACTCCAGAACTGTGTCTTTTGGGAGACAGATCGCAAATGCTGACTGTCTCTAAAGGAGTCTTTTCAATCATTATGGTCGGTCTTGTGAAGGCAGCCAAGATCATTTTAAGACTCTGGAAGAGAACTGTGGGCCCTCACTTAAATGACTGGTTCAAATCAAAGGCGGACACAGCATCGTATGAGGTCATGTTCAACAAGTTGAAAGGGGACAGAAACACTGATTGGAAATACTTTTGTGACTCTATTTTAATGCGGTTAGAAGTGTGATGTAAAACCTCTTTGTTATTTGTAGTGATATTGTTTTGTTTTTTGAATTAACCACATTTCCTAATAGTCCCAGTGAATTGTAGGTATTTGTTCTTCAAATGTATTTTTGAACACAGTTGGGCTGCTCTGCTCTGTCACATGGCACGACGAGAGGAAATACTTCCTCCTCTTCTCCAGATGAGCATATGTGGGCGGAGCCAGTCCAGCTCACACAAACACAGCAGATTCAGAATGCAGCTCCTATGATCCAATACTCAAATGATGACAATAAAGGAAAAGCAATAAGCTTTGAATACAATGTTTTTGGACCATCAAGACCCACATGAAAGTGTTGAAGAGCTGTATAATATTACTCTTTTAACTCATGCAAATCAGCTGAACTCCACCAACATGACACTAGTGCAAGACATACCGGGAAGACTGTGATGTACTCTGTAGTTAGATATTGGATAAAACAAATGTGTTCTGCAACTGCACAGCATATTACTTTATTTACTTAAAGTTTCACCTCACTGAACATGTCGATTCGTGACCACACATCCATCCATCTATCTTCTATCCCGCTTATCCTGTTAAGTCCTGTTAAGCTTATCCGGTGAGGCGCTGGAGCCGATCCCAGCAAACTGGGGCACCCTGCAGAGGTCGGCAGTCTATCACATAGACAGACAAACATTCACATTCACACCTAGGGGCAATTTAGCATCACCAATCAACCTCACATGATTTTTGGACTGTGGGAGGAAACCGGAGCACCCCTAGGAACCTATACACACATTGGAAGAACATGCAAACTCCACACCGAAAGGCCCTATATCAGGGGTCCCCAATAGGCGGCCTGTGGACCAACCCAATAGTGAAAAAAAGTGCATTTTGTGATGGAATAAAAAAGCGCTGCTCTACTTGGTTTTGACCTCGTCCCACATAATAGACATGATGAAGCTGGACGCAAAGCACGCCTGATGTAATTACATCAATGCCTGCTCTGCTCGGACGTTCATGGATTTAAATTTGATTACCCACCAAACTACACGTCATCGGGAAGACAGTCAGTAAGTCTCAAAAATAAACAAAAACAAACATGACATGCAGTGTGAAAAAGCGCAAAGTTGACTTGTGAAACAGTCAGTTCAAATCTGACTGGACTGAACAGTTTAGTTTTATATTTTCCGGACCAGAATGCCAAACCAACATGCTTATTATGCAGGCAGATCAGCGGCACTTCAACTCTGCATGCCGCAAGTTTTAATGCCAACTTCCCTCCAAAATCTGACAGCCACAAAAGAAAAATTTTAAATATGACGACATTGTACAAGCACTCTGTGTCTACGATATGCCGATCAACATCCGCCCAAGAGAGCGCAACAGCGGCATCATTACTTGTTTCTTGGAATCTTCCAAAAAATAAAAAAACATTTGCTGATGTGGAGTTAATTAAGCAGTGTGCTATTGACATGATTGGTGACGTTTTAAATCACAACTGTGGTGTATTATAACAAAAATTACAACAAAAATACAATAAGTTCATTTATGTAGCTGTTTTTATACTTCAATTGCAACAGACGACAATGAAAAAGAATAAATGGATGAAATTTAAGAACAGAAACAAATACAGCACTAAAACAACAGCAACGGTGTTACTATGAACTATAAAAAGTCACGAACTGAAAATGTATTCTTATCTCTGTCTCATTGTGTGTGAGAATAATTAAATAGTTGGTTTTGCACATACTATAAAGTACTATAAAGTAACTATACTAACTTTAGTGAGCACTAAAGTTTACTTTTTTTATGTGATCCAACACTGAAAATCCCAAGCTTATTACAGTACCCCAGTTATTGCAGTCAAGGTGGTTGTACCACCTTGACTACTACTACTCTTAATAATGATAATAATAACAATGGTAATATCAGCTAAAACCAATACAATTAAAACAACTTTTACTGACATAGTGGGGGAAAACCCGGATGTTCCAGCGTTCGGCTTGGCATGCTTGTCATACTTTGGCCCTCGGGGGAAACTAATTGGGGAACCCTGCCCTACATGAACCTATTACCTTCTCTCTGTGAAGCGACAAACCGAGGCTAACCACAGCGCTAATGCGTGACCACACAGCCCAAGTTATTGAAACAAGTCGAAATGGAAACGTTCAGTCATGTGTTTGTTGTGTTGTTTATTTGTTGCTTGCAGTTTTGTTCCACAACGCCCTCCCGTTTGTTGGATTTGGATTCCTGGATAATGCCATCATGATCGCAGCGGTAAGAGGGGGAATTTCAGGTTCACTTAACATCAATTAGTCCAAAGGTCTGGATTGTTTTCGTGTGTTGTGATGGATTTGTTGTTTATCCTGCAGGGGACACAGATTGAACTCTCCATCGGAGTCACTCTCGGGATCTCCACCATGGCTGGTAACACCACATAAAGACTTTAATACACAGTTCATCTTCCACCTGCAGAGCCATTCGAACAACAGCCACACGATTCAGCAGTGAATATGAGTGTCTTCCAACCTTATGCTTAAGATTCTAATTCTAAGCTTTTAACATAATTAAGTTTGGTAAAAATATATCAAAAAGTAAAAGCAAAGCTGTTGCCTGCAGTAACATTCATTATATGTAAAATAAAGTTAAAGAACCCAATGTGACCATCACACCTGACAAAGATCCACACATACAGGTGATGGTGTAGTAAACGGTAGAAATGTCTTGAGACTGTGCACCTCCAGGGGTTTCTAACTTGGATCTTCCCACTTTAAAGCGGGGAAATTTAACTAGAAACCACAACCTATTTATTTCATGTGGGAAAGTGAAATCAATCAATAGCATCATTTTATGGGTTTACATGTTTTATAACAACATTGCCATTTACCTGCAGATCATTTATTGTCATGCAAACACTCTTAAATCACAAGTGGGAATTTCCAAACTAGAAATGGTACTAATTTCCATGATGTGAACACATAATCTGCACGGCTATAAAACTACAGAAATTAGTCAAATGTTTCCTTCTTTGTGACACGTTACATCATGGTTTTTTTGGTTGTGGTTGATTGCAGCTGCTGCATTGGGGAACCTGGTGTCGGACTTGGCTGGTCTCGGGTAAGAAGCAGCAGTGATCTGTTATGTGTCCACACGCGCAACTGCAGCTCACTTTTTAAAAGGAGTGATTCTGATGAAAGAACAACCAGTCTGTGTGTCCTCCCTGTTGTTGTAGTTTAGGATTGAATAGGTTGATGCTGGTGTGTGTAACATCTGCAGCTCTCGAGCCACAGTGGCTCTTCAGCTCCTTTGTAGGAGTCCCTGAAGCTTTAAGACTGTGTAATGTAAATAAATATAGTTTTTATTTAATTATATTTTGTTTGCATTCCATGCAGAGTTAAAATAAAAACTGTCAAATCTGCATAGATAGATAAATGAGGTAAAACAGCAAAGTCAGCCACATTACTTCATGTCCGGTCGCAGTGGATGAGCGCGTGGAACACTGAGGCTGCTGAATCCTCAAATAATTATAACAAGAAACTCAGATTAAAAAGATCCAGCAGCATCTATTGCCAGAATTGGATGCTAAAGACTATTTCAAAGTGAGAGAGGTGCTGGTTTAATCTGATGCCTAAAAAAAAAATCAAAGAAAGAAACGGCAATCATTTCACCTGTCACAGCGGAGAGTATAGAGATGGGAGCTGGAGCAGCGCAGACAGTCAATCCAAATTGGCTGTTCTAATCTGTTCGATAATAAAAGAAGAAATAAGCGAGGCAAGCCTCAACTGGATACATAACAGATCGGATTAAAGGAGTGTAAGAACAAACTGGATGTTGTGGAGTTGGCTCTATTTGGGATGCACAAGAGGATGGCTTAAGTGGAAAATGAGTGTAAAACTCTCCAGAAAGAAAACAAACAACGAAATGGAAAAACGGAAAAGCTGGAGAGGTAGAGCCACAGTTTCAACATTTGAGTCTTTGGCCTTGATAAAGACGTGGAAAAAGGACGTCCTACTGAATTCATGCAGTCTTTCTTCAAAATTAAATCTTCCTTGCTAACCTGATGTGGAAATTGCACACAGTGGGGCCTGCCACAAAGTCCCGCTCCAGAACGATGATCGTCAGAATGCAGACGTACAAATAGCAAAGAAGGACAGGGTGCTGAATTATGGAGGAATGAAGATAAATATCTTTGCGTAGGTGTCCAAGAAAAGAGCTCAGCTCAAGGATCTCAGGATGAAACTACATCAAGCAGGAATAAAACACGGTCTCATCAAGCAACACTTGTCATCACAGTCAACAAAGAAACAAAGTATTTCCAGGATCAAAAAATTGCAGAAAATTATGTTTCTGTTATATAACAGTCAACTACTTCAATGCTGTCGGTCACTTCATGAACAGTGATGGTAGTGCACGGAAGGAAGGAATTACCATGGTGAGAATGTGGCAGGATAAAGAAACCTCAGGAACTGAAGGTAAATGAGTCTTTATTGACACTCCGACACAACTAACTGGATAACACCGCTCAGAACACGCCCCCCCTCCCCCGTCCCACAGTCCTCTGGGTGAGAGACCAACCTCCTAGTCCATCACTCGAGCTCTGCGGGAACAAACGACTGCGGAAAACGGTGAATGGGGCCCGGGGCCAAAAAACCACCCGATTAAAAAAGAACCGAACGCTGGAGGAGGTCGCAGAGCGGAATTTTCTGGCAAAAGTTCCCCAGGAACCCGGAGCAGTTGGCCGAGCACAAGCTTGGCGGGCGATGCATTTAGGTCCTACTTAGGAGCCGAACGCAACCCAAGCATAACCCAAGACAAGCGGTCTACCCAGTTACTGTCACAGAGCGCAGAACGCAACGCTGCTTTGAGGGACCGGTGAAAGCGTTCACATAGGCCATTAGCCTGAGGGTGGTACGCAGTCGTATGATGCACCTTCACACCCAAAGACTCTGCCATCGCTGACCAAAGCTCAGACACAAACTGGATGCATCTGTCTGATGTAATATCTGACGGGGTACTAAAACGCGAGACCCAAGCAGAAAGGAACACGCGCGCCACATCCGCAGACGTCCTGGAGCTCAGAGGAACCGCGTCAGGCCACCTGGTGGTCTGATCCACCATCGTGAGCAGGTGAGAATAACCCTGTGAAGGAGGCAGAAGGCCTACCAGGTCCACATGCACATGATCAAACTGTCTGGCTGGAATAGAAAATGGTTTGAGAGTCGACTTAGTGTGCTTGTGGACCTTAGCACGCTGACAGACGACACATGCAGCAGCCCATTCCTTGACATCCCTGCAAAGAGCAGGCCAGACAAACTTGGCTCCAACCAGCTTCACCGAAGCCCGCACTCCCCGGGCGAGAGAGAATGTATAGAGTCAAAAACACCCCGGCGCCAGGAAACTGGTACCACAGGGCGGGGCCAACCCGTGGAGATGTCACAGAGGAGGGCAGGACCACCGTCAACCAAAACTGCGTGCTCAAGCCTAAGGCCCGTACCTGTAGACCTCAGAGCCAGGATGTCCGGATCTCCGGGCTGATTAGCAGCCATGGCGGAGAAATCCACCCCCAGATGCACAAGACACACAATCGCCTGTGACAGACAATCAACGATCAGGTTTGCTTTACCAGCCACGTGCTGAATGTCAGCCGTGAACTCAGAGATGGACGCCAGGTGGCGCTGCTGGCGAGCAGACAAATGGCTCCGTCACCTTGGACATAGCAAATGTCAGCGATTTGTGATCCACATAAGCTGTGAATGAGCAGCCTTCCAGATAAAAACGAAAATGTCCAAAAACTCCTGCAGTGCCTTCATGGAGGTCTGACGGGGAAAATCCGCCACTGCCTGCACTTTAGAAGGCGGCGGAACCGCACCCTGGGACAAAATGCGATGACCCAAAAAATCAATCTCTGGCAGGCCAAACTGACAATTAGCTGGATTGACAATGAGACCATGTTCATCAAGGCACTGAAAGACTTTTTTCAGGTGTTACAGGTGCTCTTCAGTTGATGAGCTGGCTACCAATATGTCGTCTAGATAGACAAACACAAAGGTCAGATCATGCAACAGAGAGTCCATCAACCTCTGAAAAGTCTGTGCTGCCCCTTTAAGGCCGAAAGGCATGCGCAGGA
>OMNM01039978.1:0-11043 GCA_900302745.1 Parablennius parvicornis
GGGGGGACCCCCCCCCCCCCACACACACACACACACGCACACACTCACACACACACATACACTTTCACACACGCACACACACTCAGTCCTGAAGTGGAAGAGTAAATGAATCTCTTTGTCTTGCAGCATAGTGTAACCCGCTAATCAGGCTCTTCACTGATTGCACGCTGATCGTGTGTGTGAGTGTATGTGTGTGTGTGTGTGTGTGTGTGTGTGTGTGTGTGTGTGTGTGTGTGTGTGTGTTTGTGTGTGTGATTACGTGCGTGCGTGCACCTTTGATTAAATCCTGTAATCAAATAAAATGTTACACCAATTGGACACAAATGGGGCAATTATGGAAACTATGTATGAATCACTGTTCATTTTGAAATATTGATAATTTCAGACAGAAAACACTGCATTTATTAGGCAGCAAGTGACTACAGCTAACCTTCTGAGACCAATCAAATAATCTGTACTTTACTGGATATAAAAGTGAGTGGTTGGTTCAGATTGACGTTAAGGGATACTGAGTTAATTTAAAATTGCCCTTGGACAACTTTTCTGTTTTCTTGTTAGAAAGTTATTTATTAATTTATTCAGTTTTCAGGTTTAAAAGTTAACATTTTATTTTATTTTTGCACATATAGTTTTTTTTTTTTTTTGATTGACTTGTATACTCATTCTAGTGGAGTTTCTGTGAGACGGGACGAAGCCTTCAGAGAGTTTCAGTTTCACCTGCTGTTCAGTTCCTCGGGGCCGCGGGACTCCGCGACCGGAGACATTCCAGCCAGGATTAGAGCACACAAGCAAACGGAAGCACAAATAAGGGGGAGTGAAGTGGCTTTTTTTCTTTTTTTTTTTTTTCAGTGTATAAAACAATGTTTGGCCCGGATGTTTTACTGGTTAATGTGCTTTTCACATTTTTGAAGTTGTACCAGCATTTCGTGGCAAAGTTTTTTTTATTTATTTATTTTTTACAATTCAGTTTTTCTCTCTAACATTGAAAACGTAATTACCAAGTTTAATCCTGAAAACAACAGCTGAATTAGCTTAGTGATTTAATTTACTGCATGAAATAAATAGAAAACATTTTTAAACTGGAACAAGAAAAGTAATTTACTAGAAGTAGCACCTACTTTCACAAAATGAAACATTTGCAAAGACATAAATATGCAAAGCATGTTAGTTTTGTTCTTGTTTTCTAGCATGCGCAGTAGAGTATATTTAAACATTTAAATCCCAAATATGTCTGATTATTTTATAGTTGTGTTTTGTACACTTTAGATCTCTGTCTATTATTATAAAACATCCATGATTTACTTTACATGTTTATTTTAATTAATTTTGACGATATTATCTACAGTAAAGTAATTTATTCTCATGTGTGAATTGACTTGAAAGTACTTTTAAACTTTGACAAAATTATTGAAACGTCCCTATGTTTATTATTTTTGTTTAATTGAAAAGAATAATGAATTATGTTGGATGTTTCACTTTTTTATATAAAGTGCAGAGTGGGAGTAGAGTATTAACTGTTGGAAATTACATGCATCACATTGCTCATATTGGATCAGAGTGCATGCTCAGAGTAGGGAGGAGTGATGAAATATTCATCAATGTTTGTGATCTCTAAGAAGAGTAGTACTTGCAAACCTTAGCACGCAGTTCATAAAAAAAAACAAACGAGTGGAGGTAGACATGATTTGAGCATGAAGGTGATGGAAGGTTGTCTGCTTATCCGTATGACTTTAGGCGGAACCGTCCCTCATGGGTGGCATGACGGCAGACATTGGATTTCTGTTTCCACAAACAGAACATCTTTTTTTTTGAAGTCCTCATGATGTGTGTGTGTGTGTGTGTTTTAATGTATTTTTTATTTTATCTTTTACTTTAATTAGTGAAATATTTAATTCATCTGAATATTGACCTGGGCTTCACAGTGTCTTCCTGTTAACAGGCTGAAAAGTGTCAGTCATTGTAGAGGTGAGGGTGTCAGACCTGTCAATCTGTGACTGACACTAGATGTGCAGCAGCTTTAATAATGTAGCACAGTCACACTTTTTATGTGGTTCCTCTGGGATGTAAGAAGCTGTCCTTACATTCAGCCTAGGTCAGATTGTGTCTGCTGTCGCACATTAGCAGCAAAGCCTTACTGCCTGTATCACTGGTAGGAGGAACATGGCACGAAGATGGCTGAATTATTCACACTCATAATCGGCCTTTATGTCCTGCTGCCAAGCCTGGCCCCACTGTTATTCTAGTGCATAATTGATAGTGCTCAGAAGTGGAAAAGTTAGAATAGCAGAAGTAATGTGAAGCGAAAGTGTAGTCAGGCAGCACATGAAGGAAAGAGGGGGATTGGTGGAGTAGTGAGGGGAACATAGGGATGGAGGTGGGCCCCTATAGGAGTTTTTACACTGAGCTTGTGTTAGCCTTTACGGGGCTTAGGCCCGGCTAGCGTGAGGATTGCGTGTATGGGCCAGCCAGACTACTCTTGGAGGGAGAGGAGTGGGGGGGGTGATAGGAGGGGGATGAAAGGAGGTGGGAGGGAGACGAGATGGGGATCCCAAGTAACAAGGTCTGACGCTGAGCTGGCCCAGAATGTGGTCTCTCTCTCTCTCTTCCTCTCCCAAAGTTATTCTACTGTGTTCTACTGAACATCACTGCGGTTGAAAATATTCCAAAAATTGAGTGGAATTGAATCACCCAGCGAAAGTCTGTTTGTATTGTTACATTTATTTTTGCAGGATTAATCACAGTGGGTCTGTAATGCAGATTCATACTGATGGGTTTGGTTTCCGTTTGGATCCAAGCCAGCACGTTTTTTTTCACCTGCTGCCGAGACAGGTAAGACAGTCATTGACATCACATTACAACCATGTGATACAATGATCAATAAACAGCAAACCCCAGAGAAGAGAAGTGATTGGCTTTGTTCCAGCAGTAAAGACAGACCACTTATTGAGGAATAGTGTTGCCTCTGAAAAAGAAGCGCTCCTTACTCAGAAATAGGAAAAATTGAACGAGGCCACAAAATTACTTTTAATAAACCTGCAAATACACATATTCATCTGTGTGTTAAACCCTCAAAGATTTTGACTATTTCCAGCAGTGATTTCCGAAAAAAAAAAAAAAAAAAATTCCCCTCATAACTTCCCTTAATTTAATAGAGGTTGAGTCCCTGGAAGTTTTGATGTCTCAGGTGAAGGTGTTAACACAACCCAAGGTGTAGTCTATTTAACACCTCTCTGACCCTTAACAAAGCCGTACTAACTGCTGCCGAGCTCTACCTTTTGTGTTCCATAACAAAGCCCTTTAGCTCCTAATAACACCACAGCACTGCCAGTGTCAGGAGAAACCTGAGATAAGGTCCACATCAGAGAGTTGGTGGGAACTGTTTAATCCGCTCCTCGAAACCAAACCAACACACAACAGGCAGGGATCATGTTTGGCAAAGTGGCCTGCTTTGATGGAGGGATCGGATGGTGCGAGCAGGAGAAATGAGGATGATGGAAAATAGAAAGGCAGCTGAATGCCGGTAGTCTTTTACGAAGCTGTGAAAGAGAACATCTGGAGAATAATGCAGGGAGTTGTACAGGGTGTGCTCGAGTGCTCACTCACACAGACAGGCGTGCATGCACGCCAATAGTTTCACAGCTATATTACAGGCTGTTCTTTTTATGATCACTTCTTTATCCACCGATTTTTTCAGCCCTTTTTTTTTTTTTTTGAAATATCGAAGTAAACGTATTTATTATTTGTGGTGTGATATTTTTTTTTTCCCATGAAAATAAAATATTTGAAGTTGATTCACTTAAACTTTATTTGCTTATTTATTTGAGACTAATGTGTAATACCAATACTTAAATTCTCCCCAACATTTAACTGAAAGCTTTACATCCAAGCCCTTCATTTCTTGGTCATTTTTTATTTTTTTTTTCATATGTTTGAAAGTATCTTTCACCAGAGCCACTACAATCCAGCCATAAAGCCGTCGAGTGGAAACATTAACGGCGATATGTCTCAGAAACTCATAAAAGCAGTTTATGAGTGCACTTAAGACCGATACACCTACTGGAGCCATCTATAAAGATGCAGACAGAGATTGTACCAAACACCCTGCAATTATACACATTTAAGAGTAATAAATGTGAGATCGATAAGTGATATGGGGGGTGGGGGGTGGTACGCTCCTGACTTACCCAGTTATTTCCAATTGAGACCCTCAATTTTTAACTACAATCGCAGCATTTACAGCCTTACCAATGATTCAATTTATTGTTTTCTTCCTACAGGCTAAATGCATTGAGCTGTTTTTCACAGTGGACTTCCAGAATAGTTCTTATCTTCTGTAGTTGTTAAATTCCCAAGAGAGAATTACCGTTATGTTATTATAAAAGAAAGTTGCAAAAACGTCTACAAAACAGGCTGCATTATTATTTCTTATTTAATATGTGGATTACTTTTTTTTGCCACTAAAAATAAGAAGAACTTTAATCAAAGAGGCACCATCCATAATCAACACTACAGTTTTAAAAAAGCAATGTTGCTGCCTTTAGTGTACTGAAGAATAGCTGCAGCACCATGTGAAAGACCTTAGATTTGAGGATATGTGACTACATGACTGTGCCCAGTTGAGCTCATATGCCTATTTATTTACAGGCTCAGTGTGCCAGTACTGTGGAGCTATTGGCCCTGGCAGGTATGGATTATACCCCTTTCTGTCTCACTGTGAAGTTAATTGAGGGAATCCTCTTCCCACAGTGGTCTGGGACTGTTTCAGATCCGCATGCAAAGTCAGCTTACGAGGCAATACAACACCTTCACTTTCAATACCGGTCGACGATTTCTGACTCCAAATTGACAAGACTGCCTCTGAGAAATCATTTCTCTCTGACCTTTTACATACTTTGTTTGAAATGAGGCCCCATCATCAGATCCCAGCCCCCCTGTCGACTCCAATGCATCGCCATTAATATGATATAATGACTTATTATGGGTGTCACTAATTAGATTGTACAGCAGTTAGAAGTGTTATCGTGCCGCACTTGCATTAATTGCTTCTCTAATGGTTTGCTTTTGAATTTTTACGTGTCACATGTTCACTTATTAGACGTGGCTTTATGTATTTCTGTAGAGGAAATAAGGAAAAGTTCCTGGCTGTGGATTCCTCTCCTTCTTATCCTGCTAATAGTAAGGAATTTCAGGATTTTTCAAGGTCTAATTAGTGCAGTACCAAGAACAAGTCTCACCGGGTGGCGTCTCGGCTGATGCCCTTGGGTTGCATTTAGTTTAAATTCATACACGGCTGATGGAAGAACAGCTTTTTTGATACATTTGTTCACCTATGTGTTATTTTATGTGTCACTTTTTATTTGTACACAGCTAATTAATCAAATGTTACAGCACAACTCAGATTAGCCATGTGTCCGCTTGCTCTGTTGAGTTTTTAACATTATTCCATACGAAAAGCTGTGACAAGCAAATAATGTGTCAGCTGTGAATGAGATATATGTTTATGGTCATTTTCTTTCTCATTCATACACTTGAAAAACATTAAAAAAAACAACAACAAAAAAAACATTTACTTGAGTACATACCGATCTCACCAAGGCAGTAGATGTTATTGTTTAAAGATGTGTCAATGTTTTACCTGCACATATCTGAACTCTTGGGTAATTCCTCTCCTCCTGGCTTTGTTTTCTCTGTGTCTTTGCTGGTCTTTTAATTTAAAATTTTTTCCTATGTTTTACAGCTCAGTAATGATTTTATAGCAGCTTGTTTTATACCGGTGTCCAATCCAGCAGCCTGGGGAAGATTTAGATTGTTGCTGCTGTTGGGTAGCGAGCTCTAATTGGAAGGTCAGAGGGACGTGTTTCAGAGTAGCAGGAGATCACCTGCACGGTACAGATTTAAAGGTTATCCAAACCCACCCGCAGACATAAAGATGTAATTTTCTTGTTATTGTATTAGCCATCTGGATAAAGAATAGTGCACACCGAACTCATTTAAAATTTAAAATTGGGCTGAGAGTTGCTTTAAATTTCCCATAGATGCAAGTGTGCAAATTCGGTTCCTTCATTTGCATTGAGTCAGATCTCGCTGTCAAACACAATATTTATATTAGTTTGAAAGGTACTTGCTGTGCTGGTTTGAAAAATTATTTGAACATAAGAAACCCTTGGTTGCTTTGACAAGAGGATGTCATTTTTTTTCCTCCCCCCGTCAAGTTTTGATGTCCCTCTTAAGAACAGCTGCCTCTGGTCCTGCGTGGCATGCCAGGAGTTAACCACAGCCCAAGCTTGGCTGGAAGGCTGAGACGTCTGTGTGCTCGACGCTATGTGTGTCTGAGCGGCTCCGTTTCTGCATTTCGTGCCACATTTCGTGTCTATCGCCAACCCTTCTCTCACGCTTGCCTGGTCCCGTGTCGTTGATGGGGTTTTGGTTGGAGGGTGGGGTGAGGAGGGGGGTTGGTGGCCAGTAGATAAGTGCTCGGTGTCTGGCTTACACTGCTGATGCAGGCTGGGCCACTGAGTGGGCCCATAGAAAACACATCTCTGGGTGATTCCTGGCACGCAATGTTTTGAGCTCAACATAAACACAGCACTCATAGAGAGATACCTACCGTACACTTGCATGTATGCTTGACATCTGGTGACACAGAAAAACTGTTTTTTTCTTTTTTGTTGGGTGGATGTGTATAAGGCGTGTTGTGCACCTGTGTTGTGTTTTTTAAATGGAGGTGCATGCATGCGCATCCAAGGATGGCTTACAGCGCTTTTCCAACCCCCCCTGGTACCAATACAGTTATTGACAACAGAGCGAAAGGTGAAGGATCTGCAGACAAAGAGATGGAATGTGCTGACCAGAGCATCCAGCGACAAAAGGAGTGAGTAGCGTGGGCTGAGGCTGGGCTGCAGAGAAAGTAGATATACCATAAACAGCCTGGCTCAAATGAACCGACTTGGCTTGCTGACCAACACACACACATACGCTCTCTCACTCTCTCTCTCTATTTTTCTTTTGCTCTCTTTTTTTCAGAGGGTTGTCTGGCATTAAAGCGAAAAGAATTGATTTTCTCATCCTTTCTTTTCCCCCCTTTCTTTTATTTAATACCCCTCTTGCCATCGCCTAACCCTCACAGCCTGAATCAATATAGTATCTGCATGTACGCTGGGATAAAATACAAGCACAATATAACAGCGTCACAAAAGGGGGTCGACTGTTCTTGAGCCAGCGTCCTCTTCTCTGATAATTCCTCTACTTCTTGTCCCTGAGTGCTGTACACTCGCTTTGTCCCTGTGTGTTGTTCCTTAACCTCTCGTGGTGTATCTTCTTGATTATGTTATTCAGTTGAGGTTGCCTCCTCCATCCCCTCTTTCTCCAGTACCTCACTCTGTAATGCAGGTGATAAAGTTAAGAGATTGAGAATGCATTTATAGTGGCCCTCTTGTCCTGTGCACTGTCTACTCTTCCTCCTACTCAGGATGGTTTGTAATGAGAGTCTCAGTGCATGTACAGTACATGGGTGTGTTGCGTGTGCTAGTAATTACTCATATAGGTTCTTATGGGGTCAGTGAGAACAAATGTGTGACTCCCACCATTATGATCTTTTAGTCTGCATGAACATTGTGTGTTTCGGGGTTTGCTTCCTTATGTCAGCACACCGCATATGCAGAGCCGACTTTATCTGCAGTCCTCTCAGCTATAACCTTCTCCATGTCCCCAGTCAGGCTTTGTCCTCCTGAGAGCACCAGAACAGGCAAGAGCACATGTACTGTAGTTATAAACAGCCGCATATGAACACCGAACAGCTGAGCAGGAGGGAGACAGACTGACATGCAGTCGCAAAAACACTGACACCACTTCTCCATCCTTGTCTCTTCGCTTCTCCTCTCTCCGGCTCGCCCATTTTGACTATATTCAGCGATTTTGCAGAGCAGCATTGAGAGCTGTCGTGCCCAGTGTGGAGCTCCCACGCTGGGCTTGCCATTTCCTTGAGCTCCCCTCTCTGATGACAAATGACCTGTGTCTGTAGATCAGACACAAGGAGCTGCCGTGGGGGTGGGGTGAGGGAGGGTTTAATAGTGTAAAGTGCCCAGTTATATGGACTGAATTTAAAAAAGGTAGAAGAAGGCAGTAAAAATAAAAGGGGCGAGACATGAGTGGACAGAATAACCCATATCTGAGAGAAATGAACCCTTTGAGGCAACAAGGACCTTATTCACCTTTTTCTTAGCTTTATAATGTATATTAGCATACAATGTCTGCATATTTCTACCATCAATAACAGTTTAATAGTTAGCTGCTTGAAGAGCTGTTTCATTTAGTGAATAATCCCCCACTGGCACAAACAGATAGATATAGCCTTATATATGCCCATTATACAAACACAGGGTGTTGAATGCCTTATTGTAGGTCCTGAGGAGACCTTTGAATGTCCATGTACCATTGGCCATTTGGCTCCAGAAAAAATAACTTCAAAATTGACAAGGTGGCATTGCTGAGTAATTTAGGACTATTAGAATAGCTGCTGATTGGAGACGCTATTATTTCTGTGTATTACTGAGTAAATGGCCTCTGATTCACTGCATGTCACAAGATGGGGCAGCCCAAGGGGGGCCAGTGTGACTAACAGTTCCCCTTTGTTCACACCAAGGTTTTCATCAGACCTTCAATTTTTTTTTTTTTTTGCCTATTTCATCCCACATGGTTCACCAGGTTTTTCCTTCTCACTCTCTGCATTGAAAGAAAAAAAAAATCATTCTCACATTCAGAGGCTTATATTGCAGACAATTTCTGCACACATGCACAATAAAAGCAGCCTTGTGCCTGCAAAGTCGCTCAGTTACAGGGGTATCCAAGCACATACCTTCACTATTGGCTCCTGTTTGGCTGTACACTTCCCCAGTCAGTCATTCAGAGCCGCATCTTGCTGATTCAGACAGCTGTCACAGCAGCATCAGCACTGGGGGCCACGCCAGACAGACACCATGCAAAAGCCACGTAGACATTATGGTGAGTGTGTGCGCTTTTCAGGGTGTGTGACATATATATGCGCCTAAGTATGTATAAGTGTTTTCGATTGTTGCACTTTATGCTGCATCTCACCAGAATGGGGGTTGTCAGCGAGCATGGTAAGCTCTACTCTTAGTCAGTGTCACAAGAAAGAAACCAGAGATTCCACAACCAGTGTTCGGAGATGATGAGGGCTTCTCGTGTTGTACTTTACTTGCTCATTCGGTGTAATTTGCTCTGGAAAAACACCTCAGCAAAAACATCTCATTTTGTGACAGATGGGATATGACAGCCATTTCATGACAAACCATTTTTCATTGATTCAGTTGGAAAAAAGTTCACCTCAGAAATTACCTTTTTTCAGAACGTGAATTAACCCTAAATTTTGAGGGTCAGTTCCCCGCAAATGACAGAACAATTTCAC
Source organism: Parablennius parvicornis (assembly GCA_900302745.1). Lineage (NCBI taxonomy): Eukaryota > Metazoa > Chordata > Actinopteri > Blenniiformes > Blenniidae > Parablennius > Parablennius parvicornis. The sequence continues at coordinate 9,425 of OMNM01039978.1, forward strand.
TCGTTTGAATGTGTATTCTGCAAAGCAAAAAGTTTGTTTTTGTTGTAGTTGTTATCGGAAAACTTTCCGTGTGTTTTTGCCAAAATACAAAGGCAAAGAATTTGAGGGAACTTTTGTTTGTTTTGCTCAGAGTGTTGAAAAAATTACCTTAAAGAATTTCAACAACAGCAACTCCCTCCAAAGGCAATTCAATCCAGCTGCTCTGGATAATCAACGGTTTTCATAGGCACATTTCTATGGTAAAAGATGCTTTGAATGGAAAGTGTGAAAATGTGTTGACTATCCAGAATCTGCTCACGGCTTGCATTTACACTGTATTTCAAGAGCTGCAATTTCAGTGATGGATATTTTTCCCTTGAGGTTTCTCTGAAAACACTTCCTAATGTCTATACAGTTAGACTTTATTTTATTAATGTTGTTCAGGCACTGAAAGCAAAAAGTGAGGATTCATTAAAGCATATCTTTCATTTACCTGGAAACTCAATACAGAAAACCTCTCGGTGTATGTGTGTGATGTTATTATTCTGTAAACTTTTGTCATCTCTGTGTCTTATGTCTCTTCATGTAATCCCAGACTGACTTAATGATGCTGACATGAGTGCTCTGTGGGAGCCAAACCATCTGTCGCGACGCTTCCTTGACACTAAACTTAGCTCTTTATAACTCTTGATATATGTTTGGCCCATTAGCTCCCTGAAGAACAAGTGTGGGGTCGATCACGCTCATGTTAGTGGATGATAGACAACACTATGAGCTTCTAACGTTCCTGCACACTAGTGTGGGACCCGCGTGCTTAAAAGCATGTTCCCTGAGTGTTTGTGTGTGTTCTTTTTGGAGGGCAAGTCCGTTGCCAGTTGAGAAGTGTGTGTGAGCACCACTTGGGGTTCTTAGTTCCTGCTGTGCCCTCAGGGGTGGGGGGTGCTTTGCACAGATTAGACACCATCTGTTGGCTGGCACTTGACAAGCACATTGCCTTCCAGCACATGCACACACACACACACACACACACACACACACACACACACACACACACACACACACACACACGCACACCTAAACATGCACACGACTTCCACATCCAACAAGCTGATCAACACTTTCTACTTTATTTACTGCGTTGCTTTCTTTTCAACTTTTCCTGCATCCATCTTTGTCTTCACCACCTTCTTCTGTTTTCCTCGATCTTGACCTGTTTTTTTTCTGCTTCTACAAACACAATGTATTTCTACCATCACTCTCACATTTCCCATACTTTCATTAGCCCCCTATCTTTCTTTCCTTTATTCACTCCATCTTCTCACATTTTTCATGTCATTTCTCTCTCCATGTGTTCTTTGTGCCCAACTTTTGCTTTCCTTCCTCCCGAAGTAACTTACCCCTTCCCTCTCTTCTTCTTTCATGGATGATCATCATTAAATGTATGCCCCCTTCTCACCTGCTTTTCACATGTAATTAACTATGACAAAGGCCAAATTAATATTACCACAGCTAAAACCGTTTGGTTTGTGCATGTGTGTGCATCTGCACGTGTGTGTTGCATTGTAAGTGCCCCAAGATGCTAACATGGCCCACTTCACAGTAACACACACTCTCTCTCACATACTCCCCAAATCCTCCTT
>OMNM01039982.1:8361-18385 GCA_900302745.1 Parablennius parvicornis
AAAAAGGTGAAATTTTTAAATAAAAAAAAAAAAAAAAAAAAAAAAAAAAGCTAAGATAGACATAGTGAACACAATCCCAAAGTAGCAGCCAGCAAATATACGGAAAGAAACGTCTTCTAATCATCTAAAAGAATGAATGGGGCAGCTGCCAGACACAATAAAACACTGACATGTGGATGAAACATGTCGAGTTCACTGGAGAGGAAGCTGAGGTGACGCTCGTTTTTTTTTTTTTAAACCCCTTTCATAACAACCTGGAGCATCAGCCAGGAAATAATCAAGTGCGGTAACGAGAAAAAAAAGACAATTTATTCCAGCACAAATTGCTCCGTGTCACTTATCAGGCTCAGTAAAGTGCAGACTCATAATCTACATTTCACATCCGGCGCCTTTACACAACGGAAACCGGCGCCACCTTTTAGCCAAAACACGGTTCATGTTTTTCTGATGAAAAAGGTGCATTCTAACTGGTTTCTCTTATATTCATAAGCATCAAAAACCCTAAAATGAAGCTGCTTTCAAGTTAAAAAGTAAAAATTAAGCAAAAATGTATTAATATTGCTGGTTTAATCAACTTCCAAGATTTGATATTATTATTTCGCATACTAGTATTTTCTTTTTATCTTAAAATTAAAATAGATCTTGTAGATGTAAATGACTAAATCTGACATAGATGTTTAAATTGCTTCTTTCACTTCTGTGGTTTGTTCTTTTGATGAATTGCGAGCTATTTTGCACAAAGCAGGAATCCATCACAATAAAACTTTAGATTTCGTTAGCTTGCTAATGCGGTGAGCTGCTCTCTGCATGGATGTCACGCCCGGTGCATCTGTGTGCTTTTGAGCTGAAAGTGTTTGGAGTGTAAAAATACACCGTATTCAAAACCACAACTTCTTAAACACGTTATCTTTCTGTAATTATTCAACTCATAGTGGTTAACACATCAGAATGTCAATAATGAACATGTAGGTGTGTAACTGCTGGGTGTTCACATGAGCAACAGCCGATGGTTACATGAAAATTTTTCTCTTTTCAGGACTGGCCAGTGAGAAAAGAGAGAAAATAAAGCTGCTGGGCGAGTTAAAACTCATTGACAGACTGTCCTTCTAATGGTCAATTAGCAGCTGTCGTGATAACGTAATTAATAACCAAAGTGAAACAAGGTAATTATACCAAAATCCAAAAGTATCAGTGATGGGTAGATAACTTATCTGAAGCCCGAGTTTCCCCTCATGGACAAAACCACTGAAATAAAACCAAACTGGAGTCCCAAAGTGATCGACATTCCAGCAAAACCGATGGTTGTTGCATCAAAATAAAAGCTTACAGGCAAATACAATCACATGCCAGTTGAGCTGATTATTTCTTTCTTTTTTTTTTTCACCGTTCTTCAACAAAAAGGGTAAACTTAATCCCCCGCATACACACAATTCACATACATACACATGCTAATCCACCAGCTGGAAGACAAACAAAGATGCAAATGCATAACCTCCCCAGGCTTTCCTCTTCTGTCTGAATCCCGTCAAACATAAACACTGAAAAACATGAAAGCATCGCCACTTAAGTCCTCGACCTCAATCAAGCAGAGTGGAGGGATATTTCTCTGTTGGGGTAAGACTGGTAATCTACTTAAATGATGTACATCAATCTCTTGAAAATGCCAAATAGATATTGAGGAATAATTTGGACACTACTAGATACTTTTGAAGAAACAATAAAAGACCTGAGACAGTCTAACAGCTGGGTGAAGTAAGGTCTTCACACATGATCTCACACTCGTACTCCTTTCCTCTAATTAGACGCTTGAGAAAACTTAAAGTTGATAATTACAGTTTTTACACAAAAAAAAGGTCAAAAATGGGATTATTTTAATCATGTTTGAGAAAGTACACGGTAAGTCAATTGTCTGAGCAGGTGTGAACACTTTCTTGTACTTTTGTGGGTAAGAACAATAGAATTATAAGCAAGGCTATTTTGAATAAACATTATACGACATTACATGTTCAGACTTATATCATAAAAGGCTAATTAGTCATTTTAAGCTCAGATAAATCATTTATTTGCATTTTCTGGATCTGAAACTAAAAACACAATTAACCTCTTAAGGATCTACCATGAGTTCATTTTCTGTGATAATATAAACCGAGTTACGCGACATGGAGAACTAGAGGATGATGATAGTCTTTACTGCAGACACAAGAGTCCATAAAAAAAAAAAGCACTAGTACAGAAAACAAATACATAAAACTATGAAAAAATAGTTTAAAACAGTATAAAAGTATCACAAATAGAATAATCATAAACACATAAAACTAGTAAAACGAGTAAAAACTCACCCATTACAATGCCTCCACAAGGGTGACTGGTATTTCACAGTACTATGCTTTGGATTAAACAACTTCATTATTATGACGTTTTGAGAGTCCTGTATCCTGCATATAAATTTATACATCAGATTCCTCATGAGAGCCTGAAAAGTAGAGACTCCTGCTTGACAGAACGTGTCACTTGCACTTAAGATGGACAATCTGTTTGCGATACTCTTACTTGGTGGATTATTAGAAGTGGGAAGAGCACAAGAAGCTCTACATTGGACTTGTATTGGACTTACAGAAATGGACAGAGGGTAGGACATCCTGGATTACTGATTTTGCCTTTCACAGAGATGGTAACAAATCGGTATGAAAACCTTTCCTGTAAATATACAAAACTAGATTAAAAAAACATTTCTGCTCCATCTATCTGATAGCTGGGACACGCAGTACATTTCTATTGTTATGATTTTTTTTTTTTTTTTTGTGTGTGTGTATCTGGCCAGAGAGAGCCCACATTGCCAGCTCACTGGAGAATGAACCACTTACAGTTGCTCAATAACCCATTTACTTGCATTTGCTATTGGCGTGACTGTAATTTCAATCACATAGACAGTGGTGAGATAAGTGGAACGCTGCCTCCTGAAAGCTGCCTGATGGGGACGCGGGATGAAATCGAGTAATGCTCCCGTGCTCGCTGCCTTTAGTCAACAACCATCTGGCCAAAAGCAATCACGGGTAAAAGGGAAAGGCCATGAGTGAAAGTTATTCTTAGAAATTCACAAATCAGCCATAGCAGTATGGCCACATGTAAAATACTCTGTAGTCCCACCTTCTGATGGCAAAACTGCTCTGACCCGTTAAAGCATGAAATCCGCTCGATATTTGAGCGTCTGTTTGGGGTATTTGGATCCGAAATGTCAGAAGCGGATCCTGAAGCCTGCAAGATGGCACCGTCTTGAGTCTTGGCTGCCAATGACCATGTTGCTTGTTAATTTTTGATGAGATACTCACAGATATGTCTCAACTGGATTGAGATCTGGGGAACTAAGAGGCCAAATCAACACCTCAAACTAGCTGTTCCTGTTTTGTTTTGTTTTTGTTACTTTGTTTGAAGGGTACATTGTCCTGCTCTAAGGGAATAACATTTCCATGAGAGGGTGTAAAATGATCCTAAACGGTGTGGTAGGTGCTACTTATCCAAGTAAAATCTTCTGTACATTAATAACAGGATCCAAAGTTTTCCAGCAGAATGTTTAAAGAATCAGACTGCATCGGCGGTTTGCCTTCTTTCTGAACGCATCTTGGTTCTAGGAGTTTCCCCAACTGGACCGCATACCAAGACAACCTGATTCATTGGCTCAGACCACCTGTTTCCATACCTATGGTCCCGTCCTGACCGTTTTTGGTGATTTCATTGGTGAACAGTTACCAGAATGGGCATCCTGAAAGTTCTAAAGCCTCACGCTCCAAAAAACCCCAAATATGTGGTGTACTGTGTATACTGACAGTTTTCTATGAGAACCAGCAACAATCTGAGCTCCAGGAGATTGGACCACATAGTAGCCTTCCATCTCTACCTGTATGTCCACTGACCATGTTGACTATCGAAGTCTTTACCTTTTTGGCCAGTCTTGAAGAATCCTGAGCACTACACTCCAGTCTGCCGATGCTCCGAGCTAGTTGTTATCAAACTCACTCAAATCCTCACACTTTTCTATGTTTCTTTGACGGCAAAATATTCACTCCCCGCCTGATATTTTCTATCAACCAACAAGAACCGTGATAAAAAGACGAGTGGACTTTGATGGACTTTGTCGAATCTTCTCCATAAACCCTGAAAAGACCATAGGTTTCATCGCACTGGACACTGGCTCGAACCAGGGATGTTCTCAGTGTTTCAACGACCCCCCGTTCCAGTCACGATTTGGACGCGGTGGAGTTTGCTTGTTCTGGGTTTATTGCAGGTACTCCAGTTTCAATGCATAGATGTAATGTAGTATCTGCAGGTGTAAATGTGTATTTTTGCATGTTTTCGAATCCAGCGAAACTGGTGACGTTTCCAGGATGCAACCTGGTTTTGGGCCAATGTCATCCGGAACGACTTGAGCTTGGTCTCAAAGACGAACCAACGGATTTTCCACAATAATTCCTTTTTACACTTTTGATCAAATCAGACACGGAAAAGAATATTTGTCTCAAAAAGCCTTTGATGCAAAAAAAAAAAAAAAAAATCTAATTTTCCTGAAAGAGTTTATGTGAATGAAGACATCCAATTTTAAAATAGTGACTGGTGTAAGGGCTTCGGTTTTGATAATCTCTTCTCTGCTCCTTTGATTGTGCTTCTGAGATCTAGTACAATTTACATAATGACAGTGTGTGAGTGCAATAATGTCTTGGAGAGAATTGACTGCGTGCCACAGTGAGCCGTATCACCGTATCACCATCTTTCCAGCCAGCCTCTTTTCCCCTACAAACCGTTTCTTGCTGCCGCGCCTCATTAGCATTGCAAATAACACCTAAAGCAAGAAGACTGATGGCAGCAGCGCAGGAAATAGGACAGAATTAACAAATTATGTAAGAAGCGTGGAGAGGACGGAAGGAACAGAGTGTAGCAGCGAGGAGGTGGCTGATGATGATGATGATGATGATGATGATGAGGAGGAGGTGGTAACAGCGTATTACAAATCTGATTACACCCCAAACCTGACGGTCTGAGATGACATCCACCTCATTCTGGTTAGATTAGACACATTTTCAGTGCAGCTCTCTGAAAACACTTTCTCATGTTTACAGATAAATCACGCTGAGCGTCAGGAGATTATTTCCCATCAGACCGGGAAACAATCAACAACAATTACTGTGTGTTATTGGAAGACTTAATCTCCTGCACCACAGATACCAAAACACAGCAAGTCAACTATAAAACTTTAAAGTCCCAGACGAACATCGTCATGACACTCTACTGAGCATGTGCATAAGAACTATTCACCGGTGGTGTGCATGCACAGTTGTCCCCCCCCCCACCCCCCGTTTCTATGCAGACAAGGTAGAGCGTTTTCAAAAAGTTGCCATTTTAGTAGCTCTGGGAAACGTCGTCGTAACCGGAACCCCAAAACACACTACAACATTTTCACACTTTAATTTGAAAACTTTGTTATGTCAGCGAGGCCTAATAGTTTGTTTATGTATTACTTTGTTTAATCAGACGTATCCTGCAATACTGAACATTTACATCTGAGCTTCCAATAAAAAAAACAACAAAAAAAGTTTTTCTTTTGATGCCATTAATATCTGCGATGTGTTTTCTCTTTTTTTTCATGTGTATTTTTGAAAATGTCCTTTAAAAAAAAAAGGAATAAATGGAGCTTGAAACTAAGGTGTATTTTCATTAAAGCAAACATTGGAAGTGCATGCACTGAAGACAAATCTGTGCTCGTCTTCGGGCTGATCAATTCTCCGGCTCGCGCCAACGGATCATCTGCCTCCACCCCCAGATTCCCAAAAAAATCTCAGTTGAAGCGAGTCTAATTGTAAATAAAGTGTTCTAATATTGCACACCGAGAAAGAAGACCTATCAATATAATGTAATTTAGTAGAGGGGACGGATATTTCTCTCATCCTTCAAAGGAACTTTTCTCCATAACATAAACAACAGACATCACTATTTATTTATAAAACTTACGGGAATATTTTAAGGATTTACTCACATCTGCAGCAAAAAGTTCTGCCTCAGTCAATGAGCGACGGCAGCAAAACTGCTTTCATTAGCGACAAAAACACTAATTCACCAAATTAATTATCACCATTACTCATCTGAGCCTGCTGTTTTTATGTGAGAGGTTTTGTGTTTTTACACCTCTCACTGAAAAACATGCATTAAAATGGAGTACCACAATGTTCTGCGATAATGACTCAAGCTGCTACTGCTTACTAACGGCGACTTGGAACAATGTTTCAACTTCAAGAAAACCTCAGATAATCAGATTTTTCTTGCTGTTGCACGTATGTAAACGGGAAATCTTTTTTAATGAGTGTAACTGTTGGTCCAGTTACACTCATACACTCAATGGTCGGGATGTGGGGATACTACTTTGTTAAAGGACGAGTACAAGTACTAACCTTTAGCTACTAGCCGATTACTGACACGAGTACTTACTAATCCCATAAAGCCTAAATAATACTACATACGGAAATGCATAGCATCTAGCTACGCATTCTCCTGTACGTACTGTCGACTGTAGAATGAGGGAACGAGCTTGCGGTGAGTATCTGTCATACTAATCATGTTTAGCATGTAGCATCACTGGTGTGTGAGCCCAAAAGTCTTTAGCATGTAGCACGTAGCATGGTTCAGAGGGAACGAGCTCGCTGTGAGTATCAGTCCTACTAATCGTGTTTAGCATGTAGCATCACTGGTGTGTGAGCCCAAAAGTCTTTAGCATGTAGCACGTAGCATGGTTCAGAGGGAACGAGCTCGCTGTGAGTATCAGTCCTACTAATCGTGTTTAGCATGTAGCATCACTGGTGTGTGAGACCAAAAGTCTTTAGCATGTAGCACGTAGCATGGCTCAGAGTAAAATCCTTCTGGATTCACGGAGCAGTTAAAATAAAGAGTGACATCCGGCCAATTCTACCGGCCCAAATGCCCCTGGTGATGAAGATGCTGTTGTTGTACGAACGATCTTTCACCTCCTCTAGACATTTTGTCAGAACACGAGTGTCTCACTTTTGTCATCCGTATCTTTCACAAGTACGAGCACTGCGTGCAGTATTGGCCCCGGCAGTGGCATCGGTGCATCCCTACAAAAAATATATTTTTAGATAATGAATATTTTATAGGATGTTCATTTCAGCCAGTTAAAGCCGCTAAACCACCTCACAGATCACTGGCTCATTATCGGCGTTACTCATCCTAACCTGCTATTTTAATGTGATGTTTTTCTGTTTTCACTCTCCTTCATTAAGCCGCTGGATCGCTCCCCGACTTAATGCTTCTGATGTAAACTTTCCAGCACCTTCTGTTGTAAAGCACTTTACGGCGTTGTTGGGCTTCATTACTCAAAGCAACATTTTGTTTAACAGCTAAGTCCATTTAACCAGGGCGAATGGCTGCTTCCAGACTCCAGACCTGCGCTCAGCTCATTCTGGAGTATTTTTAGACGGGCTGCAGAAAGTGGTTTGAATCAAAGACACGACGCTGAGATTAATCTGCACTGCATGCAACACGCAGGAGAGCCGGAGAGCTGTCAGATACACTGAACGGGATAAACACCAGGATGAACAACGTCTGTATGGAGTTGAACGTCTTTTCCAAAAGTGCTGATCAAGCAAGTGGATAATAGCAGTGTTTTTCCTTAAATATGCTTTTGAATTTATAGCTCATGTAACATGAAGAGGTTGAATCCAGCCTCCACTTTAGACGTTAGCTGTGCGGTCAAGAGCTGGGTTAGCTGTTAGCATGGGTTAGCATGTTCAAGAAGCAAGATGAACAGCTAGCTAAGCTCATTTAGCACAAACTTGTGCCCGGTTCCCACCTAAAAAAAGAAAAGCATTTGTTGTGTTTTGGGTGTCCATTTACACAACAGCGGAGCTCGGAGCAACTTGTCAAAAATACGTGAAAATGGAGGGAAACGCAACTTTTAGAAAATGTTCCTGCTATGTGCAAATGCAAATTTTCTGAAACACTGCTACTGCTCATGTGCATCGTGGCCGTAGTAAGTAGTTGTTCTGCACATGCTCAGTAGATGACTCCCACTCCGTAATCTCCTGGTACTTAGTAGTTTTACATTTGACAGTCACTCAGCATAGCGATTCAACGTTTTACTGAAATGGTTTTACACGTATAACCAGAATTTCAGATTAACTCCTTAAACCAAAAATGAAGATATCATGGTTTAAACTGTGTGTCCCTTAAACTCCAAAAGTTAGGAGCTGAAGAAAAAAAAAAAACATCCACTCGGCAGAGAATAAAATCAGGCAGCAGTGAAATGCAGGTATCAGTGAGTAATGAACTCTGAGAAATGCTGTAATGAAAGTGTGTAGAGAAGGAGGCCGGGGGGGGAGGAGGAGAGGAAGAAAAGGCCAGGCCGTGATGGGAGTGCCACTACTCATCATCTGCTGGAGTCAGGGTCGAGACCTTGTGTGGGCTCGTGGTATTTCTGTTGGGCTTTCAGAGAAACGCTCGGTTGGTGCATTGAGTTGACAAAGCGGGCCTGTAACCGAGTGGCCTTTGATTCATTGACCTTGCCCAGAGAGCTTCGAGACGTGAGAGCAATTCAATATTTTAAAATTAAACCTCTTACAAACAATCGTGGCCACTGAACCTGACTGAAATCAACCCTCGTTTGCTGCGGGACGGGAAATCCTTTCACCAAAGCAGACCCTGAATGACTTTCCTCACATAAAGCCAACCAGTGAATAATGAGTTTTCATGTCGATCAATAGTGTTTATTTCTTTGCACTTAAAAGTTCAGGATGTAGAATTTATCCACCGTAATTTCCAGACTATTGAGCACTCCGGAATATAAGCCTCACCCACCAAACTTAAGCTGAAAAAAAGAAAGGTCGGAGTTACGGGATACACCTGAACACATCATCTCTGTATCGGCCGTTAACCTGTAGAAATCTATAAATGATCCGCGTCATTGTTAAAGCCGCAGGGATCAAAGCGTGTGAAAAACGTGGCGGCTTATAGTCCAGAAATTAAGGCAATGATACTTATTTACATGGGGTGGCAGGAGTGAGTCGCTCTGTTTACACAATGTTTTCAAGTGATAATTAAAACTTGCATTTCAGTGTCTCTTTACACAACACTGAAAAGGCAACCTTTTAGGAAATGGCCCCCGAGGTGAACTTTTCAAAAATGCTCAGACTTCGTCTATGAGAAAGAGGACAAAACACAATTTTTCTAAAACGCTGCTACTAGTCATACGTGTCACGGCTGTATTAAATACTGTATTTCGTCTGCACATTCTCAGTAGATGCTTAGTAGTGTCACGACTCCTAATTCATCTTCTCCTGGGACTTGGTAGTTTTATAGTTGACAGTCACTGTAATAACAATCCAACTGGGTCGTCCGTTAATACGAATGTTCGTTTACCGTTGTTAATCTTTATAATGTATTGTTCTCTGTGCGCATGTGTGTTTAGTTTCATGAAAAAAAATAAAACAACAATGCCAACCTATGGCCTGGATCTGTGTCCTTATCCAAACCCGTGTCTGTATCCCTCCCCCCGATACATTTCCCTCCTCCATCCTCTCACCCCAACCAGGATAGCAGAAAGCCGCCACCTCTGATCCTGGTTCTGTAAAGGTTTCTTCCTGTTAGAGGGAGTTTTTCCTTTCCACAGTCGCTCATGCGGATTTGTTGGGTTTCTCTCTTTTAAAATCACCTAGAAATGACCGTGTTGTATTTGGTGCTGTATAAATAAAGTTGAATTGAATTGAATTAAATCAGAAATCATGACAAAATCTACATGTAAGCGGTTTTAACATGCTCGATATGCAATGTCATGATTTCATGACTTTGGTTTTCTTTTATTGGCTTATTTTTGACAGCTTTACGCTTGAAAATGTACCACACTATACCTTTGATGCACACCACCAACAGCTGAAACGACTGTTGTCATGGCAACCACGGCGGAAGTTCAGCCTCTTTCACTGGAGATCGTCGTCATCTACAAACTCCATCTTCGAGTCCGTCTGGA
>OMNM01039983.1:0-13599 GCA_900302745.1 Parablennius parvicornis
ATCTTTAAGATACAGATTCTTGGCAATCCCAATAAATCATGACCTGGCTCTATAACGAAAAAAATACATACAAGATACATTTCTTCGAAAACTTCCCTAATTATTAAGATGCTAATCTTTGAAGCAGTCTGCAGCCTCTGGTCCCCAGGAGGACACTCCACATTCAATGGGGGTGAAATGACAGAAAAGATGGATGGAGGTACGAATGTAGGATGGAGGGATGAGTAACCAGTCCGAAAGAGCCACGGTAATATCCGTCATTGTTGTGTATTTCTACATAACAAGTGTCCATCCACGAGGCAATCTCACCTCAAGAGAGTGATCTGTCTCTCCCCTCTCCTCGCTAAGAGGCCGGGGCTTTATCAGCGAGGCCATGATGAATTCTCTGCAGACACCCACTCCGTATGGGCCCTGAGTGAGCATGCATTTAAATGAACCCTCTCTCCCTCTGCCTCATACTACACAAGGATTTCTAAACTCTCTCTCTTGTCAAGCACTACATCAAACACAATAACAACAACCGTCCTAGCCCTCCCTCATCCCCTCCCCTCCATTTTATACCTCCTTTCTTTAAGTCATTTCCTTCTCTGACATTTTTCTTCTCTGGTCTACATCACCAAAGACTCCTTTCATCTGCTCTTCATGATGGACTCATCTACATTTCTTTTTTTTTTTTTTTAAAGCACCTTACGTCATATTCGGGTTTGTTGCCGCTCTCAATCAAACCACAAAGAGGCGCGAGCCATCACTCTTAACCACCTTGTATTGTCGTCTTTTCTTTTCTTTTTTTTCTTTTTTCTTTTTTTTCTTCTCCACAGGTTTTGAACCATAAGGTGAGAGGCAGCATCCTGGTGATCAGAGCATCAAAGCTGCCAGTCAGCCCCCTCGGCTGGTACGTCCTCCTCCCAGTGAATAGCAGCAGTACGAGAGCTCTTTTGTTCGTGACCAATGCATTTAAGGTTCGGCATCTCACTCTCAGCCTGACTTCCAGTCTCAAATGCGAGAGAGAAAATCTATGTTTTCGGTTATTTGTGGCCATTTGTGACAGTTGATTTTGGAAATCCAACAATTCAGACGTCAATTCAGACGGTTGGCGTTCACTGTTTACGCGACAACATTTCCAAGTGAAAATGGACAACTTCCACTGTGATTTGAGTGTCCGTTTACACCACAATGATTCCTGGAGCCACTGAAAGCTTCCAAGGTGGAACTTTCCGTAGAAAAAAAACCTTTCTCATCAGCGCTGCTATCTTTTGGCACACGGTACAAAACATGATATCAAGACTGGAAGATGCTCTGGTGTTCCTGCATGAAAGTATTTCTACATCTGTCAGCTTTCGGTTTTGCTCACCATAACCACTTCATCATCCCTCCATACAAATGTCTGTGTACTCACCAAGTTGAAGTTTATATTGTTCTCTGCTAACATGTGTGAGAACAATAATATCCACCAGCACCAACTCATGACTACATTGCTTTTAGAGATTCTGCAGTTTCCGTGGAAATGGACATCACTTTCAAAACGTTTGCCATTCAAACACAAAACTTCTCCGAGAGAAAAATGGAAATACGATGTGTTTTCACTTGAAACCTTGTCGTGTAAACTGGGCAGACAACTTACTGGATTTGCTCCACCTACCTTCTATGGAAGGAGAAAAATTGCTGCTTAGAAACGAAAAAGGATTGCACTTTTATTTATTTTATTTTTTTTTTTAATCAAAAAAAGGGTCTATAATAAACAACACTGTGAGCAAGAGATTTTAAGAGGTGGCTACTGAATGAGAAATTTCAAAACAGAAGCATCAGTCAAGTTCATCCATCCTTCTGTAATATTGCTTCGTACAAACTTAGTGCCTGTTTTACATTAAAACACCATCAAGTGGAAACGAGGGAATTCATTGTGTTTTGGGTATCCGTTTGCACAGCCACTGAAAACACAACTTTTTAAAAATGGCTTGCAAGGTGGAATTTTTTGAAAGTCCTCCATCTCCATGGAAACTGCGGAAAAATGCAATTCTTCGGAAATGCTGCCACTGCGCATGCACACCACGGCTGTAGAACATAGGTGCTCTGCCGATGCACGAAGAGATGGATGGTAACAACAATGGCAGCCTCCAAAGTGTCTTGAGTTCTAGTCCTTGGACTTGGTAGTTATATATTTGAGGCTCCTTAATAGCAAACCAACTTCGTCATCTGTTGATACACATGTCCGTGTACTCGCATAGTTTATAGCGACATGTGTGCATTTGGTTCTCTTGCATAACCGTGCCCACGAGTCGCAAAACATGAAGCCAGACGTTTTCAAAATGTTGGCATGTAAACACAAACCTTTTCTGAAATGAAAAGGCAAAAAGGACGCGTTCCCACTTGAAACATTGCCTAAATGGGTCCTTAGGGTTCTGGGGGTCTGGAGACGAACCCACATCACTGAGGCGGAGGACAAAAGTACATCCCGGACAAGTGAAGTATTCAATCACATCTATTGTTTAGGTTCCAGTCAACTAAAGATATTTTCATTCACCTTCCATTTCTAAACAATATGTTTGTTGGTAGACTTTATGAATCAAGAGGAATGTACTGTAATCAAAAGCCAAGGTGTTCATCATTCTAACCTTCATGAGTTAACACCTTCTCTAAACCTTTTAAAAATGTACATTTTTCTTGGCAGATAAACTATTGGCAACAGTTTCTGCTAAAATCTGAAGTACACGTGTTTTTAGTTTCTATAACTGCATGACTCCTATTGTGCAAGTTAATAAGAGCCATCAATAGTTAAATAATATCATGCTCCTGCCTCCTCTGACCTCAGAAGCTGATTTCAGAGTTGCTGCGAGAGGCGCGAGATTAAGGTGATATAAAATTCACCTCCTTTAGGTCGTTCTCCTGAGGCTGAACTCAGGGCGGCTTGGAGGATCCTCAGTTCAATTTTCGACATGGCTTCACATGGACATTTTAGCATAGGCAGTGTTTCATCATTGGTTTTGACCACTTCAATGAATTCTAAACACAGCTGTTGCCCGTGGGTGTGAAATTATGCCGTTCTTGTGAATGGAATGTTTCCCTATGTGCTCAGAGAGACCTCTCTTTATGTCCATATGGTTTGTTGTCTGACTAATGTCCTCCTGGATACAAAGATGTAGATGTTTCTTCTCTTATCTTAGCTAATGATTGTGTCTATATTTCACTTTCAGTTTTGGGAAAAGCTAACCACAGCTTCATGGTGTGACTTAACAATCTCAACCCAAAAACTATTAAAAAAATATATATATATACGCTGAAGGGAAAATTATCCAAACATAAGCAGCGAACCATGTTAAACATGAGTATATATTGATTCTTAAGATTTATAGGAAGGGCAGACTGCTTGTGACTACTTTTTATTACGTCCACTGATTCAGCACATCGAAAAACTGCGTCTTGGTAGTTAGATTACTTCACACCACATTTGGATTTTTCTCAATTAAGCCACTGAAGTTATTGTTTCACAGGAAATTGAGGGAAGTTTAAAAAAAAAAAAAAACCAAAAAAACGTACGGTAATTATTCATAATCCCAACAATTTGAGTGCCACTACCTCATTTGGCTCAGTAATTTTGGCTTTTCGGAAAATTTCTTGCATACATTTGCACATTAATGTGGCTCGTTGTGTGCGGAAAGGCTGCGTTTTTTTGTTGTTGTTTTTTTTGTTTTTTTTTTCCTGTGTGATGTCTCACGCAGTGGTGCGGCCCAGTCGGGGAGGCAGGGCCAGCTGAGACACAAAGATTGGTTTTGTTCTCCTTTCGCTGCGGAGCGCTTTAACACATTCAGCGTTATTGCCTCTTGTCGGTGGTGTTGTGATGGTAAACAAGCACCTTTTGCTGTGTTCGTTTGTGTGCAAGCATGTGTTTGTGCTCTTTTTACGCGAAGCAGTTTGTAGGTTTGGCAAAAAAAAAAAAAAAAAAAACCTGACCGATAGGCTTTAAAAATAAAATGTTTTTATGGCAGATGTCTCAGTCATTAGTTGTTGTCGTTAGTGATATGGGAGATTTATTTCGGGCCTCAATGAAAAAAAAAAAAAAAAAAAAGCAAATCCAAACTTCATCCATCTTCTACAGCATCCGTATATATATTATTTACCATAAGCTCCGCATTTCTTAATCTAGTCACTCCACCTTCGTCACTCAGTCCCACATCTGTCATGTTTTCCACGTTTTCCCCCCAACTAGTTTCGTGCTGTCGGGGAGATATGGCCACCAGTGTCTGTGGCCGGCTCTGTGTTGTGCTGTGACTGTCTCCCTGAGATTTGCATAAATAAGCTCCCGGTCCCAGCATGCCCACACTGTTGCCCAGGTGCAAGGACATTTGCATATAGAGCTGTGATAGGGCTCCCCTGGGTCCCCTCGGCAACTGCTGAGCGGGTAGGGGGCCGGCAGCACCACAAATGAGTTCTGAATTGGAGCCTCACCGCTGCCCTCCATTTTATGTGTGTGGAGGCATGGAGCAAGGCGGAGAATGACCAGAGAGAGAGAAGAAGGAGATAAAAAAAAGAAAAAAAAGAAAAGGGGAACAAGGGAAAGATAGACTCCAGGAGATAGGTAGCGTGTGGCAGAAGGCACAAACAGCAGTGACGCAGACCACTCGCTAGATACGAATAACCCGTCTGTTTGATCCGTGACTCGGTTTATATCAGAATTTTGACACCGGGGTGGATCACTCAGTTGTTTATCGACATCATATAATGAGTCCCATAATGACTTTCAACAGCTCCGCTGATATATTACCCCATATTGTGTTGGACATCTACCAAAGCAATATCAGCCATAATATTTCTTGCCTTTCTCTGATTCCCATTATGCTTTTCCATTACTATGAAGTCTCAGTGGCCTTTTGAATCAGCAGAATATGTTTTGGGAAAGCAGGGAGCCGAGCCCGGTCCTGATTAGTCACATGCCGCTCCTCTGACGGTACTCTCTCCATCTGAGCACCATCGACCACCATCGTCTCTCATTCGGCAGACAAGTTCCGATGCGACAACAGCCAAAGAGGTGTAACGGGAGCTGCAGGGGTGCAAAAGAACAGATGCACGCAAACACCAAGATGTACGCAAGTCAACGCATAGGAGAGTCCAATCAATCTTCTGTGCTGCCTTTTAAATGTTGTCAAGGAATTTGATGGATACACCCTGGACAGATCCGTCACAGGGCGTAAGGATTAGTGTAGAAACCTCAGAGCATGAATAGGAAGAACATGCAGACTACACACAGAAAAGCCCCTTGGGGCCAGTTCACACAACAATGTTTTCGAAACGCAAAACCTTTTGAAAATGCTAAACTTTTCGAGAGCGGCTACAAAGATGAAACTTTTTCAAAACTTTCCAACTCTCCTTGTCGATGGAGGACAGGCTGTTACTGCACGTGCGCTCCATGGTCGTAGTAGATAGTTTGTCAGCTCATGCGCAAATAGATGGAAAATAACAACAATCTTTCCGTCCAGTGTCATGACTTCTTTTATAGTTGACGGTCACTGTAATAGCATTAGAACTTAGTCGTATGTCCATATGAACATCCATGTACTCAAAATTGTTGATGTATATGGCATATTGTTCTTTGCGCACACGCCTGTGTAGTTCCATGACAAAAATAAAAACCAGCACCCTCTAGTGGCCCAACATTTTTTCACCATTTTCTGTGTAAACAGACATCGTCAAAACATTGACGTGTAAACGTGAACCTTTACCGAAATGCAAAAGAAACATTGTCATCGGGCTGGGTAAAAAAAATTTATGTAATCGATAATTGAATTTGTAGCTAAACTCTATTTTTATTTTGCAAATTCGAACACGTTTTTTCTGCATTTTTCGCGTTCCATTCTACCGTGCCTTGCGGGTTTCGGTAGCGCAACGGGAGCCAGCCCCCTCCCCCGCGTAGTCACATACAACTGATCTGCGAGCCTTATCTATGTTTAGTTTCTGCTGAAACTACTCCACAAGTGATTCCCTGCTGGCAGCTCTGCTGGCTGTAAAATGTGGAATGGATTTTCTGAACGGAGGCGGATCTCAATGAGACGCGGAGTGATGAGTCAGGGAATCCATTTCACAGTCTGCAGCCAGCAGACTAACGTAGTAGCGTGTAGCTATCCAACGTGTGCTGTTTGGACGTATTTTCGGCTCAAAACACTGTGAAGCAACACAGCAACCTGCAGTGTTTGCAATGTCGCTCTGTAGCCAGACGTTCTAAATCGCCAGTTCGC
The DNA here is from genome assembly GCA_900302745.1 of Parablennius parvicornis. NCBI lineage: Eukaryota > Metazoa > Chordata > Actinopteri > Blenniiformes > Blenniidae > Parablennius > Parablennius parvicornis. The sequence continues at coordinate 6,228 of OMNM01039983.1, forward strand.
CGAGGAGAACAGCACTGAGCACGCTCCTTCACGGTGTCAGCAGGATATTCACACCTCTGTGAAGCTGCGTCCTACTCCACGCTAAACTCCCTGAAAATAGTTCCAGTGCTTTGAGCTGCATTAGTGCTGGAAACATTGCTGTTTGTGCTGCGTTGCTAAATAATTTCCCCAGAGATTAATAAAGTGATTCTGAGGTTTTAAAGATATAACAAGTTTATTATGATTTGATGATGTCACACAGACCCCCACATTGTCCAAACTGAACAAACATAGTTTGTACTGCTTCCTTTTCTGACCTCAAGTTGTCTTTTGGGAGCAGACGTGTTTACATTCCTACATTTCACACTTTACTGTAGAGAGTTTATTACAGCCTCATAGAAAATCAACAATATTGATAGTATTAATATTAAAGCAAACAGAGCTCTTGTAACGGAATAGTATCGATATCGGCAGATATCCAAATTCAGGTATCGGGATCGGATCGGAAGTGAATAAATGTGGATGGGTGCTTCCCTAGTTCGATTTTGATGCAGCAGACAAACAACAGACGAAGCATCGCTGCAAAATATGTTTAAAGGCCGTTGCTACAGGAAGTAGCAGTACAACAAATCTGTTCCAGCACCTGAAGAATAAACATTCCCTAAAATGGGAGAAGTTTAACCGGCTCGGAAATGAAGACGGCAGCTCGAGCACAGCTGTTTAAAAGCTGCTGTTGCACTTTTCCTGGGTTAAAGCAATAAAATTGCATTTTTGACAATGTATCTGATATCTGCAGTCATTTTGAAGTGCATGAGAAAAAAAAAATCGAAAATTGAATCGAAAATCGAATTTTCCTTTGAAAAAATCATAGATTTTTTTTGGGGGGGGTCCAAATCGCCCAGCTCTACGTTGTCGTGCAACTTTGGTGGATTATTCTCACAGTGAGGTGAGAGCGCTCACCCCTACAGCAACATGCAGGTCAATTTTATGTAGGTTATCAAAAGTATTTAACATAAAAGTTATAGTAGCACTTTGACTATTTCATCTCCTCCTTCTTGTCATTTGACACTCTCATAGATGTTATCGCTTTGGTTGGATGCTTTATCTGTGTCCTATTCAATGCAGCCACTTAATATTATGAATAGCGATATTCAAAACGGGAACGCCGGGGCAGAAGTAGGGCAGTAGAAGAAGAAAAAAAAACCCTCCTTCAGATTATGTTCACACTCTAAAAGGCCATTGCACCTGGTCATCACTTATGGAGAGAAAGAAATATCAACACAAAATCAACACATTGTGCGAATCTCTACTGTTGCGAAGACATTTTGACCTCAATTACCAGAGGGTGTCTGGTCTAAACGAGCGCGTGAAGACTCAAGGCCAAACAATGAGGTGTTGGTCTTGTCAAAGATGCTCAGAGGTCAATGAAAACCCTCATTAGCGGTTTCTTTAGTCTGGACTGGAAATGTTTATACATTTAAAACATTGCTGCCAAGGAGATGAAAGCAACCCCTTTAATCTATTCGCAGCGAGGGTCACGCCGTGTATACAATGCAATCCGACATCATGCAAAGATGGCACAACACATGAGCCACTCTTTCAAATAATAAAAGAAAAATGACAGAAAGCAGAGGAAAAAAAATAAAAAGGAACGGTAGGAGGAAGGTCGGCAGAGATCGCCCTTTTAATATTTAGTCCAGTAAAACATACACACAAAAAAAGACGTTTTGGCACAAATCTACAACTGAATCTGTCTTTGATTAATTGTTTACACGTTAAAATTTTTCAGTCGGTGTATTTATTTATGCTGCTGTTATTGGTTAACTATTTCCTATATAATTATGACTTTTTCTATTGTTCATGAGGAAAACTAAAAGTGACCAAGTCAATTCCTTCAGTTGCTTTTCAAGCACTTTCACATTTTAATTGTATTTCCAATTCAAGAAATTGATAACACGACAAGTTCTCACACTGATCAGCCACGAGTGATCATTTTAAACTAAATGACAATTGCTGGTCAGTCATATATGAGTGCCCCCATTAACTCTACTGATAAACTGGCCACTTTAGCAATTCAATTTCGGGGGAATCTGAATTTGAAATTGTCAAGTGAAATAGCAGCAAGCAAGGTGAAAATCAACATTAGTTTCAATCAATAGAGTTGTCTAGAATTTGGTGAATATGGAATCTGAGACCCTTTGCTTGCTTCTCCTTCTCTCAAATACTGATTTGCATATAACCTGCACAAACCTCAATGAGCAGAATTTATTTCACAGAAGCAGTAAAATTTGCCCAGTAGATTACGTGAAACTTCAACATTGATTGTAAAGACGTCGGTAAGCTGAAGAAATAATGCTGCCTAGTTCACGTTTAATGAATAAAAATCAGATATTCTCCCGTCACACTGGGATCTGTTTTATTTTAAACACTGAATATGCAAGACCTAAAAACTCTATGTGTAAGTTCAAATTGAAATCTCACAGTTTATTATCAGGTCTATATTCAATAACCTGTTTCATCAAGATTGGAAGGAGTTGGGATTTAATGCCTTTGTTTCCTGCTTGATAACGAGATCAATCAAACAAACTTGGAGTTTTATTAATAGGTTGTGATTTCTTTGGCTCGGAGCAGCATTGCTGTGTTAACGGACACCCAGAACATCCCGAAAGGGTGAAAGGTGAAGGTGGCCTTAGTCATTCCAGTGATGGCTGAGAGGTTAAATAACTTTTTAGCTGTTGTGGGGCAGCCTTAACTCAGTGTTATTCAACTTTTTCAGAACCTCTCATCATCGGAATGAGTGAAACTATTGCCAAAATACTGAAGTTGTACATAATCAGGGTGTCTATGACTTGAGTTTGACAGAATGATCAGACGATGTGAAGGCACGCTGAACTGTGACGAGTGAAGGCACGCTCTCGTTCATCGAGACTGTGTGAACGGCACATCGCAGAGGCACGGATTAGGAAACACTGATCAATGAGGCTGTGGGACAAATTTCCAGAAAACTGACACACTAAAATTTTAAGAAGATTCGAAGTTAAAAAAAAACAAAAAACGCAAAAAAACACTTGGATAAACTGAAAGAAAAAAATGCTTTGAAAAAATGGTGAAGTAAAGAATTCAGCTTCTGCAGTGGAGTCAGTCGTCCAAGAGGAAGGGCAAAGATGTGGCTGAAGCTGAGATCATCCAGGAGCAGGAACCAGCGAAGAAGACGTGTGTGTGTGTTCAGGAGGATGCTGTGGCGTCAACTTTATCACGTTGCAACAAACCTCGACATGGCAAAGTAAAAATCTCACAGATGTATGTTCAGTAACCTCTTTCATCAAGATTTCAAAGTGCTGGGATCGAATATGTCTGTTTTACTCTAGTCCTTTGTTGGATAAGTAGAAAGTAGGAAAAAAAACACTTTTTATTTTTAAAGGGGTCACATTATGCAAAGTTCACTTTTTTAATGGTTTTCCAACAGTAATAATCTTCACTATACCTGGGAATGAAAAATCGCTCATAGCTCTCTCCCTGGCTTGTTTCAGTTTTTTAAAAGTGTGTTGCTCCAACGAGCCAATCAGAACTCAAACCCTGTATAGTGTCATCGGGGGTTTAGCCAATCCCAATCAAGGTAGGCCCTCCCTTTGACTCCTCCCACAATTAGGCAGCTCTGCTCTGGCACATGACACAATGAGAGGAAGTACTTCCTCCTCTTCCCAAGATGGGCATGTGTGGGCGGAGCCAGTCCAGCTCACACAGACACAGCAGATTCTGAATGCAGTTCCTATGATCCAATATTCAAATGGAGGAAAATCAAGGAAAAGCTGGATTTAGGGCTATAAAATTTGAATACAACGTTTTTGGACCAACAAGACCAATAAGAAAGTTTTGAAAAATTATATAATATGCCCCAACAGTGCGTCACAAACTCTCCTTAAAACATGTAAAATGTTTGCTCAACTGTACTCATCCTTAGTGCTGTACTAATACATTAGTGAATAACTTTCTACCACTTTCTGTGCGTAGTGATTGAGTCCTGTTAACCTCGTCCTGGCACAATCACAGAGGACTCAATAAAACCAAAATGATCAGAAGACAACTAATCAAACATCACCTTAATAACAACTACCTGAAAGGAGAAATTGACAGAGCTTTTTTTTTGGGGGGGGGGGGATTTATTTCCTTCTGTTAATTGACTTGATGTCCCATTTTGCCAGAACAAAAGCTGTGGGACATACGGTATAGTGCAACCTGCCACTCATGAGCCATTTGACCTAATTTCTATTAATCTGTCACATCATATTGAGCAGTTTGTCAGAGTGAATGTGACAAGTGATTAAAAAAAACCCACTGTTTCAGTGCAACTTTGAGTTTTAAAAGTGTCTCCAATGCACATATTCTGTGTTGTTGTTTTTTTGTTGTTGTTGTTTTTTTTTTAACTATAACACTAGCTATTGTTTGTATGATGTTTTATTCATGTGGTTAATCATAGCAATAAGGCTGATGATAATTTAACCATCTAACAGATTTGTGTTAACACTGCATACATTTCTAAATAAAGAAAAAGACCTGGATGGAATTTATGTTGATCCCTAATAAAATAAATGTACATTTTGAGGTGTTTCATTTTAACTTTTAACTTTAACATATTATAATGAATGCAATGAGGTATGAGTTGATCTATATTTCATAGAAGACAGCTGCAACCAATAGATAGAATAAACATTAAGGGACACTCAATATTTTATGTGCTGTCACTTGAGGTAAGTTCATCACCTGAAGAAGCGACAAGCCATCTTTAATGAAATAAAGAGAAGAAAGTATAGATATTTGTCTTCAAATACAGGGAGTAAATTAAAAATGTTGTGCACCTCCCTTAAAAACAGTCACATGCAGTCACTTGTTTTTCATTTAACTTAAAACAGTTTTGAAGAGGGAGCAGGTGAGGCAGGCAGTTCTTCTTCCTCATGGTAGGGGGCGCTCGTCAGTCCACAGACTCTTATGTTACAGCTGCAGAGGAAGAAACTGTGTTTGCAAGAACTTTTTTTTTTTTTTTAATTCAATGGAGGACTATATATCCAAGATGAAACTATTTTCTAAATTGGACTTTAAATCCAAGCAGGAGGTGATAATTCAAGAATTTTTCCATTTCTCTAAAAGTAAGACCATAGCAACATTATTTTGAATGCAATGTACACGTGGTCCACAGTTTGTAGATTCTGCCTGTTATTTGCTCTGCTTTCATTCTTTTTTTTCTCTCTATCTTTTAACTTGTTTCAATACTTTTGATTTATTTCTTCATGCTGTGTGTTTGTGTTTTACTCTGCTCCAACATGCTGTTTGTTCTCAGACTTGACAGTAAAGGAAACACCAGCTGATTGTTTACAGAGATCAGCTGATCGTTTCTTTGTAAATACTGTAGTTATTCCTGTCCAGCCTTTTGCCTTGTATATTTATTTACCACTTGCCTTGTAAATATGGATATTTTCTTGTGCATTCTTGTATTTACTTATTTGATATTTTACGCCTACTTCTTATACTTCTTGCTTTTTACATGCTATCTACGTAATATTCTGTTCTATTAATAGCCTACATTTATTCAATGTGGAGCAACTGTAAATAATTTTCTTCTGGGGTTAATAAGGTTGGGCTGCATGGTGACGCAGTGCTTATTATTGCTCCCGCCTCACAGCGAGAAGGTCATTTGTTCAAATATTGGCCCGGGGCCTTTCTGTGTGGAGTTTGCACGTTCTCTGTGTGTGCGTGGGTTTCCTCAAGGTGCTTCAGTTTTCTCCCACAGTCCAAAAACATGCATGTGAGTTCATTTGGAGACCCTAAATTGAAACTAGGTGTGATAAATGAATGGAGAGAATGTTGATGTGAGCTCTGAAACATAACTTCGATCAAATATCAAGAATAATCTCGTCTGCTGGGGGCATATATTTGTAAATCTAATTCTGATGGAATGAGTATCCAGTACCCCCGTGCCTCTCCAGTCACCTCACTGCACGTCAATGCTTAAAATAAACTAACCCAAGTACAGTAACAAGGCACTGGCACTTTGCTAATTATCGCCTTTGTGCTGATTTAGGAATCACTTCTCCGTTGTGTGATGTTAAACATTGTTTGCCCACAGAAACAACACGTATTTGTTAGTTGTGTATATTTGATATACCCACTTCATAGGCCTTAGCCAGAAGGGTTTTACACAAAACAGTCAACTGAGTATGATCAATCAATTTACTGGCCATGATTGATACAGTATGTTTCGTCTCGTTAAAGTGTTTCATGACGCCAAACAGCCTGAAAATTGCCGGTCTAAAGGACAGCAAAAGCTACGCTATTGATGTCTCTCTGTGGCTGGTATGACCTCCACTCCAAGTCTATTCAGGGCCTTTTGTTTGGTCCTTTGTTTGGCTCCGGGCTCTAATGGCAATCAAAAGGGACACGGTGGTCGTTCTCAGTCCTCGGCACTAATGACATTGGCACCGAGGCAGACAGGCACCGTTCATCCAATCCGCTGGCCCCCAAACACGGTCTCATTGCTGTACACCGAGCTTCTGCAGAGTCTCTTCGGAGAGCTCCCATTTAGCCATTCTCTGTGATTTCCCTCTCAGGAAACAACCAAATCATTTTCTCATAGACACGCTCATTAGCTGACAGCCCGTTTCTCTGCCAGTTTCAACATTTGAATATTCCCGTGTGTACCTCAGCAAACATCGGAGGTCTCATCGTTTCCAACCAAAGCCAGAGCCGGCGTGCCAGTAACACACTCCAAGGAAAACGATCGAGATGCCAAAGCAATAAGATGAGGTAAAAAAAAAATAATAATAAATGACTCAAATGTTATGATACTCAATTACATGATGAGAATATGTCGGAATGTAATTAGACATTTGGTTAGAAGGTGCGGCGTATTAGGTAAATTGGTGAAAAAACGCTGGATGTGCGGCCGCCATTAAGATACACACAAACCCGAGGATAATATTATGTCCAACAAAAATTTAAGAAAAAGTCATTAGCACAATCACGCATGGATAAACACACAGACGCTCGCGTGGATGCCGTCAGTTTCAGTGAGTTCAATGCCTGAGACAGATTTTTTTTTTCTTCTTCTTCTTCTTCCTTCTCCTAATATGTTCTGCAGTAAATCTGCATTGTCTGTGGCTATTGAAATACAGAGAAAGAGAGATCAATATAATAGGTTTGGCACCTGGCCAAAATCATCCCTGACAATGTGCGAGGCAGGCATTTGAAATCATTGGTGCATATCCGCGTGTTTGGGGGATAAAAATAATTCCTCGCCTCTTTGCCAGGGAGAGGGAGGCACAATGCCCAGGTCTGAAGGGAAGGGTGCCACATGGGTCTGCAAATTGGCTCAGGCGATCAGACACGGGCATCTCATTTT
>OMNM01039990.1:252-10770 GCA_900302745.1 Parablennius parvicornis
TTCTTGAAAAGGAGTGCTACACGCCTTCAGGCCACCATTTTTCTTTCTGCATTTTTCTTTCTTTTTATATCGGTTAGATCACCCAACAGGCATAGTGAAGGTGAAACTGGAATAGGGTGACCCAGGCATAATGATAAGTCTTCACAGACCTTTTGCCAAAACGTTTGGACTGGTGTACGCAGCCAAACTGCGTGTAGATAGGTATCAGGAAGAGCACCAGTGCAGTTTGAGCATATGTTAGTAGAAGTGAGACCCATCTTGAACATCCTTTGTCCTGTGTAGTGAACTCTGTGAATGACCTTGTATTGTATGAGCTGTAAATTGGTATTTTTTGTCATTATGGATGTGTTTGTACAAATTTGTGAACAATACTTGGGTCTTTGTTGATGTTAAGATCTTCTTCCCATTTAGAAGTGGGAAGAGATATTGTGATATTTGAACATGAGAGAATTGAGATGATTTTAGAAAGTGGTTTTGGTGTTGAGATCTTCAGAAGGTTTGTTACCATCTCAGGCAAGTTCAGATCAACCTATTCAAGATTGAACTTAGTATTATTGACTTACGTTGAAGATAATCTAAATAGTTGTTTTGACTAATCCCATAGGTTCCGACTTGGTCATTAAATGGAATGAAAGACTTATTGGGTACGAGTTGTTCTAAGTGTCTTATTCCTTTGTTTTGCCATTTTGGGAAGTTGATTGGTTTCTTTCTTTGCAGGATGTCAGGATTGTTCCAGATGGGTGTGAGTTTGCAAGGGATGAGTGAAGATCCATTCATTTTAAGAAATTCCCACCAAGCTCCCAGAGATGCGATGATATTGATGCTTTTAAAGCAGATGTGTTTTTTGATGATATTACTGAGAAATGGAAGCTCTCTAATGTGGAGATCTTCAAAGAAGGTTTTTTTCAATGTCTAGCCAGCCTTCATCTAAGGGTTTCTGATTAATCCATTTTCCAACATAAAGTAATTTATTGGCCAGATAATAATAATAAAAGTTTGGTAGTTCTAAGCCACCTTGATCTTTGATGTTCTGTAATGTTTTTAAACTAATACGAGATGGTTTATTTTTCCATAAGAATTTTTTCTCTTAAGTCTTGAGTCCGAGCGGTCCTAATGGAAAGAGGCAGCTGGTTCCACAGACGGGGTGCAGCCACGGAGACAGCTCGGTCACAACACGTGGTACATCAAGGACCATCTAGTTTGCTGACCTTAGTGAAAACACAGGAGTGTGTACATGTATAAGATCTGATAAATAAGAAGGAGCTTTAAAAACCAGTATTAAAATCTTAACTTGACTTGGTAGTTTTATTTTGACAATCACCGTTACAACAATCCAATTTAGTTGTCTGTCTACTCGAATGTCCAAGTTCTCCCATTTTTGTTGTATAGAGCAGAATGTTTTTTGCACAGGAGTGCATGGTTTCATTACAAAAACAACTAACATGCTAATAACTATTAGCCTGCTAACTACAGTGTTTTCAGCAATCCTGCCATTTCCATGTAAACAGACATAGATTTCAAAACACTGATGCGTAAAAATAAAACTTTTCTGAAAATGTAATAAGGATACATTCTCGCTTGAAAACTATGTTTTGTAAACTGACACTGTTTTAAAAACATGGTTGTCTGAATGAGGCTTTCACCAATCAGCAAACACTCACTAACACTGCAGCCCACACTGAATATAGGCTCCAAAACTGTAAACATTTTTGAGACATTCCTTGTTATTTTGTCTTCAATAAACTAAAGAACAACTGTGAAAGTGGAACAATGCAAACAAAAATAATGATAAAAACCATGGCGTTGAAGGCAGAGAAAACACGTAAGCATGAAAATAGCTTTGCACTTCAACTTGCAAAATAATAAGATCCATTCTCTTCCAACTCCTCTCCAGACTCCAATCTCCAGAATCCTCAGCACAGGAAGGTTTTAACCAATTTGGTTATTTTGACTTGTTATGAATGTATGGCTTCAGTCAAAAAATACAGCGAAAAGGAAAAATAAAGAAAACTTATTTTCAAAGATGATGTTTCACATGTATGCTGTTGTTTCTGATTTTAAATGTGTTTCAGATTCAGATCAAATTGTTTTCAATTTTCAAGAATGAATTATGTAAAAAAAAAAAAATCAACATTTTACTAGACATAGCTATATAAAGCCATGTTGAAAACCTTAATCACCACCTGATTCAATGCCATGTCTGTAATGTTCTGAAGCTCCATTGATAAAACTCTCAGCAGTCTTTTTATTGATCTAATATTAAACCATTCCAAAAGATGCTCTGAGACATTTTTGTCTAGAATTTCCACCTTTTATGACAATAAAACAAATGAATAGAGTCACTCGGAAAGCACCACTACATAAAACGCTTGGTTAATGACAACAAGGAACACAGAGGAGAAAAGCATCTGTGAAGTGCAGATGTGTTTGAACTGCAGATCCCAGAAGACTAATGGTTAGTGGGCTCAAGTTGCTCTAATTAGAAATCACGCTGGTCTTTCAACCTGTCTGGTCCAAGTTAACGGGTTGAATTTACTGAGATTAATATAGACAAAAAAAAAAGAAGAGAGAAAAAAACTCTCATCCAGATTGATCGAATGGTCTCTGGAATTTGTTTCACTCCTTCATATTGATTTAAATCTGTTGCTTGAAAAGCCCTAATTAATAAGGGTAATAAAAGTGTCAGAGATCATTAACATCAGGGTGCCTTGAGTTCTTTTTCTCATGCTCTGTTTTCTTTTCTTGCCCTCCTTTCGAAGCAGGCCGCGAAGAAATGTTGCACTCAGGTTTTCACCATGTAACTCCTGGTATCACACTTGCAGCACTGGAACAACATTTCTAATGACAGGAAGTGTATATGTAACTCTGTTTCACATGATTTATGACTGGATTCTTTATAATAAGCAACCTAATTACAGGAGCTATTAAAATTACATGCAGCCAAACCAATTAAGTTGTCTGGCTCTCAGGGTGTGTTTCCTATGGGAGCGTTTAGGGTTCATCAGCAGTTGAGGGGCACAGTGATTTCATTGAGATATATAGAAGATTAGAACCGCTGAGCTATTACAGCATGTAGAGCTATGGAAATGTGAAATTGTTTTGGTCTTTTATGTGAAAAGGTAGGGCTGGAAGTATAGTGCATTTGTTGTCGGATGGATGAAGTTGATTGGTTGGAGCCTCACCTGCTCTCAACAAAGAAACATGAACAGAAAATCCTGCTGTCAGTAAACAAGGAGCTGTCTTCTTTTCCTGCCTTGAATCAAAGGAGAGTAAGAATTGTAAAGCTGAATTTGACCCATGGTTTGATCTTTGTGGACTGGTGTCTCTTTTGCTTGTCCTGGAACTAACTCTCCTTGTGTTTCTTCTTTAGTGCTTTACCAGGAGCATTTTCTAATTTACTGCTAATCCACTAATCCTGGCTTTCCCTTCAGGGACAATCAAGAACCGAGGCTTTGCATACATGCAGGTTTGGTTATAAAACACAAACCGAATAAAGTTACAAAATGATGCAATCAGCAGCATAAAACTGGGGTTAAAGTTTTGGGGCTTTTTTTGCATTCAGTAACAGCAAAGCTGCAATATTTATGCATTATTGACCTAAGTTTTTTTTCAGGAATAATCTATGGACTAATCAGCAGTAAATACAGATGTTTAGCATCTAAAAATGCAAAAAATAAAATTATTCATCCATCCATTTTCTATAGTTCATTCATTGTCATTAAGTCCTCAGTCCGATACAGGGAAAACACAAATAACTACAAAAACTATTGGGCCCCTTCATGCTCTGCGCGGATGCGTGTGCACAGTGACGTCAAAATAGTCATCAGCCACACTGTGGCAGAGCGCTCACAGCCCAAATTTTGAATTCTTTGTATTAATGTATCACAGAAAACATCAAATGGTTTTTCTTATATTTGGTATTTTTATCACTTCTGTGGTCTCAGCCTCCTTTACATGGTATTTCTGTTTCATTCTATATACCACTTTATCTCATTTAAGGTCTGGAGCCAATCCCAGGTAACAATAGGTGGAAAGCAGGGTACAGCCTGGACACGCTACATACTCTGTTTTAAGACTATGGGAAGGAACCACAATACACAGAGTAAACAGGGAAAGCATGATGATGAATATGTTTGTCTTTTTCTGCAAATTACATGCTGACTGATTTGCTTGTGCTTTTGATTTGCACAGAACTGACTTTATATTTCTATCTCATCTCTAATATTGCAGTGTTTCAACATGCTGCCAATCCAGTCATATTTAGAAAACCACTCACGCACTATCCATCATGAATAAATGGGGATCAAACTGCAAACTTTGGGATGTGAGAACACCCATAGTCACAGCTCCAACAATCAGGGGTCAGGCTAATCAACACAAGGGACGAGCACAGGACCACAAACACTCATCAAAGCGATGGAGTTTGTAAAACAGGTGTGACAGTTTTTGATTGAATAGAAACTGAAAAGGACTGAGATGATGACTGCAGAAATACTACAAGGCGTCTGTCTTCATTTATTGCTTTGTGAAACTTAAGGACTGTATCTTGAGCAGGTCACCTTTCCATCATTAGAATAACTTGTATAGTGGGCACCACGCCCACTATACAAGCATTAACAAGACATCATTGCACATATAGTGCAGGAAACACAATATTTGGCATTTGAAAAGGCACAAGACAGGAATAAATTATTTATAGAAATATATGTGCACTTTAGATTCACACAGAAACAAGAGATCATCAATAGTATCTATTGCCAAACCTGAATCTAATGAGAACAGCTGCAAGGGTCCTGCAGCTGGAAACATATTGCATGTGTGCCCTGAACCGAGGGGAAATTAGTTTGTGACACAAGTGAAGCACAAGCAGGACTGTGAGGTGATGGTTGATGATGAAGTGACTCTAAGGTTATATGCAGAGCTGAAAATCCACTTAAATCCAGCTGCTATGTGCTGAACAGTTCAACATTTTATTACCTCTGCGGTGTAATTTGGTATGTTGTAGTGTAGCAGCGCCGTCTGTCCATCTGTCAAATCTACTTCTTCAGCTGAGACTAAAGACATTATTTCCTCTTCTAACTGTGATTCTTTCATTCATTCTTCACTTGTTTGCCGTCTTCCTCTCTCCCGCTGTCCATCTCAGACGCTATGCTTGCGTCTGTGCTCTTTGTTTTCTCCCGATGAAAAGGACAGACACGGGGAGGGTGTGAAGGAGCTGCTGCATGAAGATAAAGCTATTTGGTACTGTCACAAGTCTCCTATTGAGGAAGGCTGGGTGGAGGTGGGGGGTTGCTGAACAAGCGAGGGGAGCGGAGGAGTGGATCGGTCCATCCATCACCACCACGCAGGACTGACACAACAAAAGATGGAGTGCTGGGAGAGGCCTCTCAGCTGCGAGGGGCCAGGGAACTCGAAACAATATTTTTTGGCGCCTGTCAGGCTGTCCAATAAAGGAGGCCGATATATGAACTATCTAGCACTGATGTAATGCGCCTCATAAATCTGCTTTAATTACTCGGCGTGGGGACAGCCAGTGGGAGCTCGCGCCTGGATTTATGGCATCTCCGCTTGGCATCTTAACGACTCTGTGCTTTTAATATCATTACCCTGTAATTTATTATGCTGCCAGGGTGCACACCCAAACCTTCGGCATAACTCTTGTTTATTTATGCCCGTTTAAAGGCCACTTCAGTGACACAGGCATTTAGCACATTTCAGTTGGGCTTTAATCATTTGTCCTAATGAGACCATTATGCAGCGGTGTCCTCTGGCTGCTGCAGACTATGGCTTGACGGTTTGAGCCAAGCCCTGTGAAGCTCGCAAGGTGGCAAAGTAGAGTCTTGCTGGGTCATGGTCCCATTTGTGCCCGTGTCTCGCTCCTGCCCCAGATCCAGTGGCACTCTCTGGGAGGCCGGAGTTTGAATGGCACCATTTAGTTCTGGGTGTTCTCATCCAGCAGAAACTCCCATCAGCCACTCTGGCAGAAAATGTCTTTTCCCTTTATCTCCCTTTTCTTCTGTCCAAAGCTTGGGAAAACCGTTTGTCTTCGTTGTCCAATCCATTTCCTACTGTTCACCTCTCATTACCCCTCCACATCTCTTTTTCTCTATTCATCCAGTTTACACCCTTCATTCCCCCAATCTATCCTCCTCTGCTCCGCACTTGTCTGCCGGTTGAGGGGAACGAGCAGAGGAAGAGAGAGGAGAGACACAAGGGTTGGGTGGATAAAAAATGAGTTTGGGGTGAAGACAGGCCCTGCATCTCTGCTGCCATGTCATGCTAATGGGTTCCAGATCAGCCTCCATATTACACCCAGGCGATAGCCTGTCTCACGCGCCTCCATATTGCTAGCTGCTAAATGCCTGCGCAACCGCCACTGACAGTGACATATTAGTTTTGCGTCCCTCTGCAATCTGATACCTCTGAGTTTGCCACCATACTAAAGATTTGATTAATGTTGTTCCATTTGGAGCCTGTAATTGGCTGCGACTGGAGTGCAGAATAATCAGGCCTTTCTATTCAGAGCAGCGAGCGAGTGCAGAGGGAGGGAGAGGAAAGGGGGCAGCAATGCTAACGAGCAAGCTAGTTAATTAAGCCTGCAGCACGGTGGCGACAGTTACTGATGACTCCTATGACAAACCGCCCTTCCTCCTCCTCCTCCTCCTCCTCCTCCTCCACTTCCTCCTCTTCCTCCTCCTGCTGCTGCTCCTCTCATCTAAAACTCTCAAACACCTTTGGCCAATGTGGAGCGGCGCTCTGATATGAGATTCAAAGATGACTTCTTGAGTGTTTCTGCTGAGCAAAGGTGCGCCGTTAGAACATCACTTGTGAGGTTGACTCATAGTTGCTTCAGGACTTTCAATTTTGCAAAAAGTTTTGATTTTTTTTTTGGGCAATATTTGTTGATAATGGCAGTTTTCTTCTTCTTAATACTGGCTTTAGGAACATTGCTTTGCAAAGCAACTGCAATGTAAGAAATTAATCCTTAATTCCCAATATATGCAAATGTTTTTGGTAGATCTGTGTTTACATTTAGACAGTCTTTTGTAGCTTTCCTGCAGCAGGTATGTGGATGTAACACATGTAACAGAGTCTACTGTTCTATGCAGGTGCAAACTCAAACTAAACAAGAAGCCCAAAAGGCATAACTTTTTAAGGTTGGTTCTCAAATTTACATGTGCAAGTTGCTGTTTTAAAAACATAATTTATAGAGATATTTACATTTACCTTTCATAAATCCCTTTGCAATGCTGACAAACCCAAACCGCACGTCCATCGAGGTCTCAAATGATCCAGCTGGGGTTCTCTCATCTTTGTCTGGACGTTTCTGACGGACACAGGAGAACACTGTCAAATGTATGATTTTGGGATTCTTTCTGGAGTTTATAACACTTGAGGGTTATATCCCATATAACTGTTTGAGCGTGGTTCAGTGGTTTACATTTTCATCTTAAAGGAAAGGTTCCTGGTTTGATTGAAGTTTGGCCTTTCGGTGTTGTGTTTGCAGAATTTCTCCAGTTCTTCAGTTTCCTTCTTGTCGGTGACTTTAAATTATCATGAAATGTAAATGTGAGCTTGTGTAACTGTCTATTTCTGTGTTGGCTCTAACTCCATCTCCACCTAAAGTGGAGAAAGTGCAACTTTTCTGAAACAGTGCAAGTCCATATGCACACCACGGCCGAAGCAAATAGTTCCTCTGCACATGCGCAGGTATATGGACAATAACAATGATGTTTGCCTCCACAGTGTGATTTTCCTGGCACGCTGCAGTTACTTGTGGCCCAACATGCTAACTACAACGTTTTCAGGCTTTCTGATGTTTCTGTATAAAACACACATCGTTTTCAAAACGGTGCCATATAAATGTGTAAACTTTTTAAAATGAAAACACAAAAACGATGTGTTTTTAATTGGAACTTTATCATGGACACGAAGCCGAAGTTGTGTAAAGCCACACAGAGTATGAATGCAAAATGAAAGTGCAATAAAGGCACAAATTTTATTTAGAGGTGAATCTATCAACAGATCCCAATGAGGGCTACTGGTGATTTGGTCCATATAGTTTTACCACTTTACAAAAGCATCAAAAGTGCTTTTATTTTCATGTGTTGTATATTTTGTCAAAATGACATGATTCTTTTTAAAATGTGTTTTTTTCAAGTACGAGGACAGACTGCAGACCTCAGTCTGACAGGTGATTTTTCCCATTGATCTTGGAAAAAAGAGTGGAAATGGTCATTTTGAGTTTTTCCCTCTGGAAGGTCACTGTTTCATAAGAAACATGGCCTCTTTTTTTCTTTAGCTCATTCCCAAAAGTTTTTTTTCATCTTGAACCCTGAAACTAAAAGAGACGTGCAGCGCTTCGCCTCAGTGACATAATTGCCAGTCAGTCGTTACGTTGTGTGTGTGACAGCTTATTTAGCTGACGGCTGTCACTGAACTGTAAAACAGCAATTAAATGAGTGTGGGATTCATCATGCTCATGTCGCGGCCTTGTCTCCTGGCATCACTTCCAGACGCAGAATACCCACCAACGACAGACAATCAATCAGGAGCAGTCGCACAGTGAAACTACCACTTCTCGATTAAACAGCAACATTACGGGACTGCATGAGAATATTTGTTACCTCTCTTTGTCTCATCACTGTGTGTCAGCGGTGGGAGTCTGAAAAGTTTGAGCACAGAGCCACAGGAAGAGGAGAGGAATCTGTTTTCATGGCATCGCTGGATGTTGATGAATGAGGTTGTGATAAAATAATGTTTTGTGCAGTATTGGGAAATATTTCCGAGCACCTTTGCACAAAATACGAAGAGATATTGGACGCTGTTGTTGAACCCGCTGGAACCGACACGTCTGCATCGCCAAACATGGAAGGCAAATCCAAATCATTTGGAGCGTCCTCACTTGTAGAAACATGAATAAATCTGTGAGCAGGCAGTTGGAGGTTAATCCAGGTGAGCCTATCTGGAGGCCAAGTGCTCAGAAATCATCCATACAATGTCAATAGCCATTAAATCAAGACCAGGGTCAAACAGACTGGATTCCACACTTTAAATATGTAAGAAACGTAAACTTTCAGGCATTGAGCTTGAAGTTTCTAACAAAAAGTAACAATATGTGCCTTTCTGGTACTATAAATACTTTGTGAAGTAGAAAACAGAACCAGGTCATTTTTTGTAATAATCAACCACTCAACACACATTTTATGCATGCCATTAAACAAATACCATCTAAATGGGTAAACATTTCTCATCTGTGAATGATTGTCAGAGAGAAGACAAAATGAAAGAAGATATAATTTACAAGATGCACCAAACCAAATTAGTTTGCAACAAAGTTCACAACTGAAAATGTGACAATGCTGTTTAACTCTTTTGTGCTAGTGTAACGAACAGCCAGTTCGTTACCCACATGATTACTACACACACACAACACTTTAAAACCAGCACTTTGGATATTCATGAAGCACTATCACACACAGCACTTTAAGAATAATGAGAAATTATAGTATTTATTGTTGCTGAGGTCCAGTCGGGGGTGCATCATCAGTCAGGTGGTTCATCTGTGGAGGCAACATTACAATTAATACAGTGTTGCAATAGATGTGATTATGAGAGTAGCTTGTTTCTGTGGCTGTTGATGCGCATGTGCTAAACGTTTGAGGGTGTGGGTGAGAGTTGTGTGTGTGTGTGAGTGTGTAGAGCTTCAAATGTACCTTCTCCTCTTGTGTTCAGGCCTGTGTTCAAGTAAAAGTTTCCCCCAGGGAGCAGACACCTTAAAATGGTTCCAGACTGAACCAAGAGGAAGAGCAAGCTGGGGGGTTCCATGTTGTTTTAGCATTATTTAGGCTTTAGTTTATCATTTGTGTGTTGAGTTTTTAGGTTAGGATTTGATAATATGGGATTTCAGTAACTGATTTATAATTCTGGTTTTGGTTTGGAGGATTTTAATTTAGTTATATGAAACTAATGTTACTTTTATCATCTATGGAGTTTAAATTTGGTTTCATGCAATTGAGTAGACAGCATATAAGGCGCCTTTTACCACCACTCATGGTTCTGCTGCTGGAGAAGCCACACATCTGCGTCCACCCATGCACTTTTTGTTTATCATTCAGTTTTGAAAATAAAAAGACATGAACGGTGGTCAGCGCTCTCTACCCACCATCCGGCTAAACTGACAGCCGTATTGGGAAACCCGAGGCTTACAGTTAGTAATTTGGGCTTTTTCCCAAAAATACTAGTTGGATTGCTTAACAGTAGAGGGAGTGTTCAAGACATGATAGAGATTGACAATGAGGCAAAGATGAACACTTAATGGTGATCTAATAATCGGCTCCATGAGACTCACAGACTTCAAAATGATCAATATAATGTAAATATTGGATTCAACATTCAGGGGCTGATAACTTCATGATCATACAAAACACATTAAAAGTACGAAAGTCCTCAAAAAATTATCAGAAAATATAGGCATTGTTTACATAACAACATTTCAAGTGAAAACACAATAAAAGT
>OMNM01039992.1:7159-17378 GCA_900302745.1 Parablennius parvicornis
TTTGTAAAGCGCTTAATCATATCAGCAGACATTTCAAAGTGCTTTAACACTTGTGTGTGTGTGTGTGTGTGTGTGTGTGTGTGTGTGTTCCCACACATTTTTTATGATTCATTCTTCATAACTGCCAAGACTAATTTTTGTTACTGTGCGCAAGAGTGATTATCCTATCCACTGCAGGTGTATGCAAGTGTGTGCAGGCATGTGCACTCACACAGAGGCAAAATGCAAAACAGACGCTGACGCACTGTCAGGTAGAGACACACACAGACTCACACCAGGACACGCTGTTTGGATCAAGGAGCGGATCAGCCAGCCAAGGGTAAACAATCAGATCGGATTGAATTCCCAGACACTTCTCTCAATGCCACAAGCATGCGCACAAGCGACATGATGTGTTACAGCCTGTCTTCATCTACAGCTGCTTTGTCCGTCCATATCTGTCAGCTTTACATAGAGGCAGTTTTTTACTTCTTGAGCTTTTTCGTTTACCACCATGGATGACGTACCTTCTTTTAACAGACCCAAAAAGAGTAAATACCAAAGTTCTCATCTTGTCCGATTAGAAAATCTTTCACACCTGAGTTGAACATCACTACCCAGCCTAAAGCTTAATAATACATATGCAATCTAAGATGACCACAAATGACAAAATTATGAGTGTTCCCACTACTTTCTCTATAGAATAAACCAAAAATTGAAGACTTACGTTGAAGCTTAAAGTAAAAAAACAGAAAATGCTTAGAAAATAGCGAAGATTTATAAAAAATTATATTTATGTGTTTTAAACTTCTTCCATAAAATATTATTTGTAACAAAAGCCATTTGACACTTTTGCGGCAGCGGAATGCAAGGAACTTTGTAACCATTTAGTACTTTTAACAGGCTCAATGTATTTTATTAACTGCCTAAAGATTTAGATTTTCATTAACCTTCGGTAAGTGGGAGCAGATCTTGCAAGATAATTGTAAAGTTGAGCTGCGTTATCTGCTCAGACAAGGCGGAATAAAAGTCAATCAAGGTAAAATCTCTCAAATTGACATAAACGAGGCCTAGCTAGCAACAACAGCAGTGCCTATTGTGCCATACAGTTAAATATCCAAATCCACTCGGTGAATGTGATTATGCAATACTGCAGAAGACAAATGCAATTTATTTTCTGACACAGACCAAATGCCAACTTGGCAGATTTTCTAGATGAGAGTAGTGACACACCATACAGGTTTTTTACACGAGAACATCTACCCTATTGCCCACTGCACTGTTTTAAAACTGCAGTCTGATTTAACACTGCATCCCGAATAGAGACTGCTATCTGAAAGCTCAGTAGTGGCAGGCGGCTGCATGACAATTAAGCATTGACTTTCACATGAATAAAACACTAACCGACTAATATTTCTGGTGTCAACTTGCAAGGGGGCGAGGACTTGCTATTTTGACCCCGGTGAAAAGGGCACAAATAGACATAATTGATGCTTTTTAATATCACTTAAATTGCAAACCTAATTTCTGTGTGACCGGCAGGCAACACTTCACTTATAGTGCTCATTATTTCTTCCACTGTTGAGACACTGCTGGCCCTTGCTGAAACTGATCTTTTTTTTTTTTCCTTCCTTTTTCGATTAGGAGAACAACTCTGGACTCGTAATGTTTCTCTTCGATCTCAATGCTTTTTTTTTTTTTTTTTTTTTTTGTAAATGAACACATCCTGACAACTGTACAGCTCTTTATGTAACTATCCATTTAATTCATTGATGTATTTTGAGTATGAACAAAAGAATATTCCGAAAAATGTATAAATCAATAGGCTCCACTCATTTTAGAGGTTAATGTTTTGTTACTTGTTACTGCTTAGAATGTTGTGTTGATCTCATTCTTTTCATTATTAGCTCCAAATTCCTGCACCCCTTCATATTTGTTATTAATATATTATAAAGGTTTGTACCAAATTTTCATTAAATTATTCCAAGGTGCTCTCAAACTAGCTCATGCATGAATCCTGACAAATAAATACATGCCTCTGTGAACTAATTGCTACTAAAGCTGTCACTCCAGCTATGAGGCTCATGAGCAATAAAATATTCTTATGACATGAGCGTCTGCCTAACTTCATGATCCAGCTTGCACAGAGCATCAAACTTATTTGGTTCTAAAGTCTTTTAAAAAATGTGGTCAAACAAGCTAAAAGTGACATAAGAAGATCTGTGTTAAAAGTAATTCTTCCCAATGGACATCATCTTAGCTTTGAGGTTACAATACTTTTTGATTAGAGGGTAAATGGAACTTTAGCTTGACTTCAGTAGAAAAAGTGAGGGATTTGCAAGACTAACCAGGCGTATTTGGATCTTCTAGAGAAAAATGACTCACGCCCGGGTCAGTCTGAAATCAAGTGAATGTGGTACGTCATAATTTCTCTCTCCCTCCCTCTGGTTTGTCTCGTTAGCAGATCAAATATATCTCCAGCACAGTGGCTATGTTTGAACTTGTCAGGCAGGTGACATTTCAAAATGCTTTTATTACATTCTTCACACCAGCTACCTTTAACTCCTGCTTTCCTCCAACACCTGTTGCAGACAAACACTCTAAAACATGAACACGCCCTGCTGTGTTACAGGTGACAATTTTTAGTTAGGTTTGACTTGTGTATCTGGCATGTTGTTTTGGAGCTACCTGTCAGGTTCTACCTCCACCCAAACACACACAGACACACACACACACAGACACAGACACAGACACACACACACATACACAAACACACAGTATGACAGCTACGTCATATACACAAGGAAAACAATGACAAGTAAAGGTCTGTAGTTAGTCTCTCAATGATTTTGAGTTCATAAAAACCTTGGCATCAAAACATATCACAAGCGTCATAATACTTGATGAAGTCGAATTCAACATTTACATTCCTCTTCATAATAAATGTACTGTTTTAATGGTAACTTATAAAAAGAAAGCCTCACAAAGAAGACTCAGAAGAAGGAGGTGCATCAATCACAAACCTATCTCACATAACAACGGAGTCATTCTCCTGCTGAGTAGCAAGCCATTTATCATCATTAACTCCCACTCACATGCCATCTTTTCTCTGTTCTCGCTCCCTGTTTTTGCCTTTTAATCCTTTTATTTCCTCAAGTGTGAGTGATTGCAATTACAGTGAAGTACTGGCAAATTGCTGGTGTAGCTGTTTGAGGTCAACACAAAGAAAAGGAGAGGAAAGTGACAAAGACGTTGAGAGCAACTCCGTATAGCAAACAAATGGAGAGCTGGATTACAGCACTCTATTTGTATATAAATGAAATATTCTATATCTGAATGCAAATAAACGTGAGTATTTCAAAAGCCAGAGAGAAAGGAAGAAACAATCTAGTGCTGTCAGTGCACGTCGGCTCACGCATCATTGTGCCAAGCATCATTATATCTGCCTGAACGTTGACCTCTTGACCCACACTTGACCCCAAGCCTTCAGAGCACAACTGTGCGCACAAGCTATCTGTGTGTGTGTGTGTGTGTGTTTGTGTGTGTGTGTGTGTGTGTGGTTGTTTGCATGTGTTGGCTCAATGAAGAGGCTGAGAGAGAGATAATCAGCTTACATGGGATTGGCTCACCAGTCTACCGAACACAAAACAACATACGGACAACCTAAAACCCAGTTTGCCATATGAGCACACCAGCTGTAGCATGCAAATAGATTTAGAGACAAACATTAAGAAAATTATTACAAAATAAAAAGTCAATCATAAATGATCCTTATTTGATATTCAAGCCAAATCTTTTATTTAATGTAAAAGTGCATTGATTACTCAACAAGTACATAGACTGGAATGAGTTTGTTTCCATTGTATTTACCAGCTCTATTTTCCTAATGCTTTACTCAGAATAGCTGATCTATTGAATGAACTTTGATAACAACAACAGAAAACAAAAGACGTCTGAATAGAAACTACCAAAAACAAATGACGTGTGCAAATCACAATAATTTGTGTTTCAACAAAACATTGCAGATTAGTGAAAATATTAATATTATATTTATATTATATAACTATATAATATTATATATTGATAATTCGAGCTGTGATCCGTTTTACTGTTTGATTCCATATCTATGGCTCAGATAAAAAACAAAGTTGATTTGACTTATAGAATCTAGAACGTGTGTCCTCACACTCTTTGACTTGTGAGCAGACTTGATTGAAATGATCAACTTAAATGGATAAAAAAACACTGTGGTGAAAAATAAAACCTGACAAATGACACATTTAGTCAAACAGATTTGACTATCCATGTGTGCTCTGAAAACTGGACATTATGTACAAGGACTGCAACACTTTTCTCGATTGCTTTTAAATAACAGTAACCACTAACGCCTGTTTGAAGATGGGCAGCAGTTACTATAGAAACCATCAACTCAAAAATGCTGCTTATGTCACACCTACGCTACTTTTCTTTATTGCTTATGTGACATTGCATGCTCCACCGCACAGCTAGACATTAACCACATTGCACAACACATGAATCAATACCTTTCCATCGAAATCTTGAATATATTCGACTTCGCCTGTGAAACAACTTGTCCTTTAGAGGAGGAGAGATGCCAGACCACTTTGTTCTATAATCCCACGGCAGACAAATGTTTGGTACAATCTACCCACTTCATGATGCGCTGTTTGATCCCCATCGATGTATTGGGTGCCCTCATGGACTGTGTGTTCCAGATGAACTGAAAATAGCAACCTTAATTGTATGCGTATGCCCGTGCCTTTCATCTACCCATGTGCGTGCAAAATCTACACTTGACAGTATTTTATTGGTGTGTGTGTTTGTGTGTCTAAACTCATGTAAATCAATTATAAAATTTAACTCTATTTGTCCAAAACAATCTTTAAAATATGATCTGTTTGTGGTGTACACTGGGGATGAGTGTGTGAAGCTGCAGGTTGGTCTCAGATCTTTGTGTGGCAAGGGGTATTAGAATCATGTCATTGTTTTGTTACAACAGGACAGTCTTTAGATGTTCAGGACTGATCATAGCACCGCCATGAGTCATGGCCTGAAAACATTTCCTACATATTTCCCAGAAACCTAATTTAGTCTTTGATGGCTGTTTGTTTGCAGATGCTCTTTTGATTACCAACACTTTAAAGCTGATGTAAGTGACACAACTGACATCTTCCCCACATGTTTGTTTTCCTGTGTGCCAGTGTGTGTGTGTGTGTGTGTGTGTGTCTGTGTGTGTGTCTATGTGTCATAATATGGAAAACCGCAGAAGCACACCAACAGATATGTTCCATGTCAGTGACATCAGCTCTCCAATGACGGGTACACTATGTGGAAAAACTGATATCCAAAAATATATTGAACATCATCTTCCTTACTCAACTGCAAAAGCACACAAAACTAGTATGTCAGCTTGACGGTATAAATTTAATCAGTGCCTTTATCGTATTTACAGCCTGAACTGGTACATATCTATGACATAACATAGATAAGAAAACTTCACTTCTATACTTGTGTTTCTCAGAATAGCAAATTTTTGTCCCAAGGACACATGCCTGAGCCTGTTGCATTCATCTGATACAGTACATATGTGGGAGGGAGGTGGATGATCTGTTAAGGCTGGTGTTAATAGAGACAACTGTCTGCAGGCTTCTTCCAGCGTGACTGTTTAGTATCAACACTAGTCAATAAGTGCATGAAAAGATCATGATAGGTCCATTCTCAGACCTCCGTGTGTGTGTGTGTGTGTGTGTGTGTTTGCTGTGCTTTAAATTTGTGTTACATCCTTTTTGAAGCTCAATGTGAACAGAACCATTGTGTATTTGTATATACAGTATTTGATAGTTGAGCCTGACACAACACAAACATGCCATTGCCAGTGTTGAAAAGACAAGATTGCTTGAGAGAAAAATTACAATTTTCTGAAATCGATGTCTTTGGACCAAACAGCTGCAGTTTCCTATCGCAGGTGGTCCCTGCTTCAGGTGAAAATTGCGTGTTCATTCTTGCAAAGCTATGAAACTAATCTTTTTTCTCACCTTTTTTTTTTTTTTTTTTTTTAACATAACACCTCCATGCATGTCGCTTCAGAAAAATGCACTGCCTCCTCATGTATCACTTTTGGACACTGATCCAGATTGAAACAGTAGAAATGTGGCATACTGTCATAACACAGCTTTGAAATGAAACAATACATTTCCCACTTGTTGATAACCGCAAAAGCAGTCAGCCAATAACCAGAATAGTGTGTATGAGGTTACAAGATAATACTAAAGATAGAAGCAGTACACACACACACACACACACACACACACACACACACACACACACACACACAAACAAGTTTGACTGAAGATAAAAATAAAACAAAGTTGAGCAGGAAGAAAAACTATAACTTTTTAGATGTCTTGCTGAGTCTCATACTGTTTTGTTTTTCTTGACGCTGCATGATTATCATGATGACAGACTTGTAAACCAAAGGAACAGTAGAAAACAGAGTTATGAAGGAAACTTTGTGTTAGACATACAGAGACATGTGTGCTACTGGGATAGCTGATTTGTCTCCGAGTTAGTTTGTGTGTTTTTGTGTTGACAGCATGACTCACAGGATAATTGCCTACATGAAACCTGGCATTAGCGTTCATTTCACGCAGGGGATAGGAAGCACAAACACCGACAAACCTCACCTCTCTTCCAGCTGTTGTAGGTTGTTTCTCAGCTCCCCTGAATTTTTATTGATCTTTTGAAGTGCGTCACTCAGAACTTTCTCTCTCTCCTCGGCCCTCCTCTCCAGCTCGTCTCTCTGCCGCCTCAGTTTCTCCGCGTCCATCTCTTCCAGTTCCTCTCTAAGTCGTCTCTCTTTCTCAAAGTTGATTTTTTTAAACTCTTCTTCCGCCTCTCTCCTTGCAGTCTCGACATTTGCTTTGAGCTCTTCTCTCATAGCTCTTTCCATGTCTTGATACCTCCCCTCCAGCTCTTCTCGTCTGCGTCTCTCTCTCACTTCTGCTTGTTTCTGCGCCTCATGGCGAAGGTTCCCCTCTAAGTGGTGCCTGTCCTGCTCCAGCGCCTCGCGCAGAGCCTTCTCTCTCTGAGCGGTGTCTCTGAGCTCCTGGAGGTCAGCCTCCATCTGGGTCAGTTTGATGTGAAGCTGGTGGAACTCGTGGAATATGAGGTAGCTCACGCCACAGTAACGACACACGGTGTCACTGCGCTCCATCTGGGGAAAGCAGACATGAGACAGATGTCAGGATTTTAACCAAGAACTGGAGATGTTCTTTAATCAAGTCAAGCAATAAAACATCATCACATCACTAGTTCTTACAATGAACATCTTAAAGAATTCTACAGCTGTCCTGTAAGAGGGACAAACATGTCTAATGCAGTGGAATTTGATTGTGATAGATGACTTATGTGTTTTTTTAAAATCTAATTCCTTGAGGCATAATGTGCTACTTTACAAGTCAGATGTTTCAAATATTTACCACAGCCCGTGACACCCCATAAGCCTTCTTTACACCTGAGGTTTTCACACACTGTAGCAACAAGACCACTACTGGAACTGATTAAATGACTAAATCAACCAACGGTTAAATCCCATCAGGTGTCATAGAAAGAAAAATGAAGCAAGCCAGTGCTTCCAATGTCAGGACCCTGGGATCATGGAAAAAAAAGGTACAGAATCCAGTTTTATAGATATATCCACAATGAATACACAAATTACAAATGGAATGAGTTGCATGATTGGATAAATCCTGCTGTATCTGTATAATAAATTCCAAAATTAATCAAAGAATATGAAAATCCCCATTAAAAACAATTACAATATCATACAGGTACATCTTGCTTTCATTTGGAAATCACTGACGATAACTTAGAAAAGCCTATAGTTGTTTTTGGAATTGAATAAGAATTGATATATGTTACTTATCTAAATCACTAAAACTGAGATTTCAATATGAAAGCATCATTTAAAAGAAGCAAGACAAAATGTTGGTCTGGTACAGCCGGATAGAATCCAAAGTTACAATGATTTAGATTTTTTAAAGAGCATTTATTATTATTATTATTATTCTTTGTTCATATACAGATATGTCATTGCGGGGATTAACCAAAATGTCCTCAGCCCAATCGCACATCAATTCAAAGATTGGAAAACTACATGTACCATTATCCAACAAAATCCCCTACAGCGTTTCATGTCAAAAACATAATTTTACTGTATCTGGCAGCAGTTCAAAGCCTACGAACACAGATACTGTAATCCCTCCTTTAGATATTGTCTTCATCGCTGTCTGTTCTTTCCTAAAATGATTTTTCTCTTTGTGCGTGTCAGTGTGCTCTCTCCAAGCTGCTGTCACTTCTTTCGAGCTTATGAGGGATAAGATCACATCCCTCGAGCTTTCATCTTCATGATGGTATGTGGCAGAGAGGCGGCTGATATTTGGGGTGACATACTGACAGCTCAAGTGTTCGAAAGCTCCAAACAGACATGATGTAAACAAGGTGAAATAAAGTTGCGAGAGAAGCTGATGTGCTGAAGAAGACAACAGTGACAAGGACACATGATTTGATCGAAGACACAGAGGGCAATTAACTGCTACCAACTAACTCCTACCCATTGAGTCATCTGCTTGTTTGATTCTGTATCTCCATAGAGGCTGTGAAACTGGGTTTGTAAAGTCTACACAAAAGACTTTAAAGTCTATTGAAGTGATTTTGTTGACCTCTGTGGTGCAATTAAACATTAAAACTACATTCTGATGAGTGTTTCTACTGTGAAGGCCTTCATGGGAAATTTTTTTATTTCAGAAATGATCCAAATTATTTGTTCGGGGCTTTGAGCTTCTCCTTCGCCCCAGGTTCAACAACTTTAGAGATTGATGAAAGTAAAGGCTTTGCATATTTCACTACTCATCCTTCAAAGAGAACAATACATCCGTGTAAAAACACAATCCCAGTACCAAACTCATATTTTATTTGTTGCTTTAGGATATGAAAAAAACCTACTTATTTTCATTATTTTTGAATTTGAATGGAAAGGTGTGTGTAAATGGGGTTACAAAAATAATAACAATGCAAAGTAGATGTGCATCCATCAGCTGCAGGCAAAAGAACAAATAGGCTTCCTGAATGAAGAAGATGCAAATGAAAATGTAAATATGGGGCTACTTTTTGATATTAAAATGAAACCTAATTTACAAAATGAGAATAATAGCTAAACAAAATCTGGTCGTGAATGACTTTCAAATACTGCGGGAACTTTTCATTAGCTTGTGCTTTGTACTGATCTAAAACAGGTTGGAACAAATGAGGGGGGGTCTTAACATGAAGAGACAGTCAAGTACAGCAACAGAAAGCAAAAAGAGTTAGCAGCCATTGCTTGAAAACCCTGAAATACACTGAAATTAGTTTCACACAATGATGACCATCTATTTGTCCCTTATCTATTTTTGATTTTTCTTGCTGTCTCTCAAGTTTACTTCTCTTCTTTAGACAAGAATTCAAAGTAGATGGTAGAATCATAGCCAGCATGGACAGCCAAGGCACAAAGCGTTACTCCAAACGGTTTCACACATTACTATAGATAGAGAGGTGGCACCTTCACCAGGATAAAATCTCATTCTTTTTTTTTTTATCTCTTTCCTCCTATCTCTCTCTCTTTTCTCACAACCAAGATATGTAACATTCCCTCTCTGTTGCCACCTATCAGAACACCCATATTGCTTCGTGTTAGCATCTTGTCTATTTGAGTCTGGTGAGGAAGCAGACTTCATCTGCTGCATGTCTTCAGGACAGCGGGAAGCGGTCTTCGAGCAGCCACGACAGACAGAAAGACAGACAGAAGAACATGTTGTAGAGGAGCACTGCATTCACAACACTGAAGGCCTTTACACATAGAGAAGATTTCCTTTTTTCAGACGTCAATAACAGAAACAGATACTTTTAGCATTACATTTTTTAAAGAAAATGCAAATGTTAAGCGTGCATGCAAATTAAATGTCCTGTATTATTGCTGACATTGTTGTTTTAAAACTTTTGCACCACTCATGAATCCTAAGATGTAGTGGTTAAGATAAGTATACCGCACCTCATCCCACTCTTCTTATACACAGAAGTTGTTTTGATTGAATCCTAGACTTTCTAAAAAAAAAAAAAAAAAAAAAAAAAAAAAAAAATTTTAAAAAAAATTTTTTTTTTTGGGGTTTTTTTTATTTTTTTTTTT
>OMNM01039996.1:0-10374 GCA_900302745.1 Parablennius parvicornis
CTGCAGATGGACTGCAGCTAATGTTCTGCTTTCACCACATACACCTTCTTCTTTTTCCTCTGCAGAATAGTCGAGTCTTTTTTCCCGCCTCCAGCTAACAGACGCTAACATGCTGCTTTCAGAATTGTGCTCCGACTTCCTGTCTGACAGTCAAACCTCCTGCATGGAAAGAAAGAACAGAACAACGTGCCGGCGTCTCCTCCTCCAACGTTCTTCAGCCACTTTCATCTTTTATTTCTGCTGTATACATATTTAATCCCTCTTTCAAATACGCAGGGAGGAATCTGATCACAAGTTGGACTGTGTTCTGGCAGAAAGTAAAGTTTTAAAGAGAAAAAGTTGGAGGCTCATTCTGGACACTCATTTTGGACAAAGTGGAATTTTCATCATATAAGTAATACTAGTTTGTGGTTAAAGCTCTTTATTCACCAATTAGTTACCATTTTGGTCAAAGTCAAAAAGATTTATGTCACCACAGTTCTCACATTGTGGCTGATTGATGTAAAATAAATCCATTAGTCGTGTCTGTGGCTGTGGACGGGTTCACAGTACGGTAACTAGCACATTATTCTTCTTTTTCATGCTTGAAATTCTCCAACTTATTGTTAAATTTGGAAGGGAACATATCTTACAGGAATCTCAATTTATTGACTAGTGTCTGAAAAAGACATTTAATGAAAGTTTATGATCAAGACTGAGTTGATTATTGCTCTTTAAGTGTAATATCTACAAAGTCCAGTAACTAAGTCAAAACAGACATTTATAGGGGCTTTATGGTGGACTGTGGCTTAAGTGTGTATTTAATAATTCAACTGGTAAAGTGTTTCAATGATTTTCTGGCTTGTAATAAGTCAATTTTGTGGACATTTTGGGAGGCACAGTTCAAGAATTATCAGTATCTTTATCTGAAATCATGACTTTTGAATGATGTTTCTATTGGAGGTTGTCTTGATGACTGTGGCACTGGTGCGATAGTTGGTACAACTTTACATGTTTACAATAAAATTAGGAGTCAAAAAATAAGTCAATATAGACATTTACAAGGGTTTGATCGTGGAGGAAAAGTTTGATTAATGTTGTATTCTTACTTAAAAGTAAGTAAAACAATTTATTTGTTTAATTCTTTTGTTTCGTTTCATAAAATTTCTGAGGAATTTTTAAAGAAAATGTTTCTGTCAGTGAAATCGTGCAAAGTATATACATTTGCTTGTTGGTTTGATTTGGAGGACGTCTTGGTTGTATTGATGAGTTCACTGATACAATCTCAAAGCATTTCAGCACTTCTTTGGCAGCAAACATTTTATAGAGTTTGGGAGGTGAAAGCTCAGACTATGTTTGTATATCTTATTATATATAATTTACAACTGACAGGTGAAAAAATGTAAATAACCAATGTTGAAATAGTACAATTATTAAAATCAACTATTGCAACTTAAAACTTCCCCCTTGTTTTTTGCATACAATTACCCAACTTTTAGGTAAATTTGAGACAGACTGATTAAAAAGCACCACAGTTCATGACTGAAAGGCTTCAGTTGTTTTCTTCACACACTGAACACAGCCTCACACCCTGATGAACGCACGCCGACCCCGATGGCGGCAGGGCGCCAAAAGCTGAAAGGTGATGGTGTTTACACCTGTCAGCCGTGGTCTTGGTGTGACTGTTGTGATTCTTTTGGTGGAAGTCTGACGGCTGGTTTTTGAGCTCCAACAGGCTGCACAGTGAAAGAGGTTCTCACCAAACAGCACAGGACGTCACTGATTTTTAGAAGATCTGTATTCTGCTGCCAGATCTTGAATGAATTACCGCTGCTGTTTGGATGCATTTCCAAACGGGGGTGTGTGTC
This sequence comes from Parablennius parvicornis, assembly GCA_900302745.1. Classification (NCBI taxonomy): domain Eukaryota; kingdom Metazoa; phylum Chordata; class Actinopteri; order Blenniiformes; family Blenniidae; genus Parablennius; species Parablennius parvicornis. The sequence continues at coordinate 1,848 of OMNM01039996.1, forward strand.
AGGACGCACACTTTTTCTGATCAAAACACTGGTCTGGAATACTGCATCAGCAACCGAGGCCAAGTTAAAACAAACCCAGGACATTTTTCCCCTTCTACGTTTATTAAAAAAAAAAAATTCTTCATTGACAGGGAACCTGCATATATACCTGTATATGCAGGTGTATATGCAGGTCCAACTTTTCAGGCATGTCAATTAGATATTAGATTTAAGAGGTATGTATGTAAGTATGTACATATGTATTGATGAATACAGTCATATATAGATAGCTATTTAGGGTGAATATATTTTTATAAAATACAAATGTATTTATCTCTACTGCCATTACATCAATAAGGGTTTATATATGGATCTATGAATGTACACTTGAATTGTCACATGCCTAGAAAAAATGAATAAAAGAGGAAAAACCTTGACCTCTATCTGATTCTTGTTATTCCACTTTCGTACGACGTCAGAAGCATTGTGCAGCGCCGATACAAAGGTAAACAAAAGGACCTCGACACATCTGATGCTGATGTTTCATGGGAAGCTTGCTAAACGCTACCAGGATTTTTAGGCAGAGAAAAAGGTCATATTGCGTCTTATGAATCTACTACTATCATTTCCTCGTCCCCCCCAAAGACTGAGAAGTCATGTGACCTCCTCCGCTGACCAGTGTCCTCTATGCTTCTCATTTCTTTACATCATCACGAGGCCACAGAATAAAATAGTCGCTGATTTGAAGACGTTAGAGACGCAATGTTAAGAAAATCAGATCGTCCTGGTCACTCGTCAGTCTGATTCATATCTTATGAGGTCTGCATCCCATTTAGAAACATCGAAGTCTTTTTCCTACTTGTCTCTCTCTCTCTATACTGTCTGTTTGCTCAGTGGAGCTCCTGATCACTCCATATACACAACTCCTCAATGCAGGAAGCCTCCACCTCCAGACACCTTCTATCAGCTGCAGGTTTCTCCCCACTGAGCCAGGTTTTTCCTTTGCAACAGGATAAAAACAGTAACTGGTTCTATAACAACAGACTGAAAACAGAAGTGTGTCGTCAGCATGTTTGCAGGTCCAAAAGGTCCAAACGGTCCAAAAGGTCTGGGTCGTCTTCTGAGAACATGTCCACGTTGTTCTAAGAGGACTATTGCTGCTCCAAACCACCGATACCGCACCAGCAGAGCCTGATGATCCGAGCAGCTGACGGCCTGCCGGGACAGAACCAGCACTTTGGTTTGGGTTGGTACCATATTTGTTATCGACTGGTACCAAGCTAGTTGGTTTCACACTCGTTTTCAAGTTTGTTTTTTTCTGTTTTCGTGCAATTTTTGTTGTGTTTTACCCCAGTGTTGACTCATTATATTGTGGTTTATTGTTAGTTTTTGACTGGTTTTGTATCAATTTCACAATTGATTTATTTTGCTATGCTGGTCTTACACCTGCTTTCAAACGGTACGATGTTGGCTTTGGTTTATTTTACAAATCTTTAACCAGTTTTGTAGATTTATGTTGATTTCAGACTAGTCTTCAGATATGGTTTGTGTTGGTTTCATACAGGCTTGGTTCTAGTTTAGACCGGTGTTTTACCTGTTTTGAACCAGTTTGATGGTTGCGTTGGTAGTTTTGGACGAGTCTCATGCTGGATTTTGGACGGTACCATTACAGTTGGTTTCAGATTAGTTTTATAGTTTGTTTTGGGTTAGCTAATGCTTGTCTTGGGTTGGGTTTATCCGAGCATAGTATTGTTTTATGCTGGTTTGTCTATTTTAGTAATGTGGTCATTTAGGTTGGTTTCAACTTTGATACCAGCTTTGGCTTGATTTCACACTACTTTTGGTCAAGAGAAGAAGAGTATTACAAGAAGTACGCGAGGATCGTTTATTCCATTATGAATTTGTTGCTTTTCTGACTCATGTTGCTCAACAGTCGCGGCTTCTCTCCACCGACTCTTCCTGCATTGAAGGCGGCCAAGGACGACCTGGTTAGGCGTCCTAATGTGAGAGTGAAATAAACACTTTTAACAGAGAACCTTGAAAACTTCTCAGAAAGCCTTAAGAGTCTCTCCTTTCTCTCTTTTTTTTTATTACTTTGCCCTTGTCTGAGCTGAGTGTCTGCCACCACGCCGCCGAAGACAAGCGTCACAGCGAGGTCAACGCCCCCGGCAGCCTCCGTGCCATCAAAACCCTCGAGCAGAAACACGAAGAGGCTTCAGAGCTCGCTCGCCGGCCGCTTCATCACGAAGCGCTCACTGCTCAAAACGGGAATCAGGTTTTCCACAAGTTGCAGGTAAACAACACAAGGATCAAATAATTCCATGGAAATATTTGTTTAGAGCATCTTATCAAGTTATATTCTCAGAGAGTAAGATTAGTCGATTAATAGTTTTTTGTTTATTGATACAATGTGTGGAGATCCAATAAACAAACAAGCCACAGTGTCCACTCACAGCTAATTTACTGAACTTTAACAGAAGAATTTAAAGCCCACATGTGGTCACAATTTTAAAAAAATACTTGCATGAAGATTAGTGTGTATGTTTGTGTGTGATTTGTAGAAGTCATATTGAAATATTTTCACATGTGACTATGACTGTAAAGATGGACAATTTCAGTTTTACAAGAGATTACTATAAATCCATATAGTTTCATTTTTATAAGAACGATGTGCTGGAATCTGTTGCTTAAAAAAGTGCAAAAGAAGGAAGTTAAAAACAGCATATAAATCAGATTTTTTTTGGGGGGGGGGGGTGGCTGTTAATATGGTAAATGATCTGTTACAAAGTCAAAGCTGTGGAAAAAAACCAACAGGGACATAGTAGATTAGTGGGGCTTTCAATACGTAACCAGAAAATAATTGAATATATAGTTTTAATAAAAGCTTTATGCTTTCTTAAAACACAATTTTTCATTGATGTTTCACAATAAAGTTCACATACAAACTCTGTAGGGGGCCAGCAGAGGAAATATAACTCAGCACAATAAGTTGAGGTTTACTGGAAGTCGGACTCATTTCATCGTTGGTACAACAGGAACTCATTTGATTTGGAAAAAAACCAAAGACCCCATAAACTGATTTTCCAAAGAAAAAACGTCTGAAATCACTGAAACACTGAGACACTGAAAAGCATCTTGCACAGAACATGGATGAACTAACAACCAGAACACACCGAAGACGGTCAATATAAAGCTCAGCCACCAGGTGACGGCAATCACACACTCAGCCACAGGTGAAACACATAAGGGCAGCAATCAGATACCAGAAAGCAAAGAGCCTCTATCCTTTGCACCATATAAAAAAAAAAAAGAAAGAAAAACTGACACACAACAATGCAAACCTTTCCATGCATAAATTACATTGAAGGTTGTAGATTAATATATTGGTAGAACAGATTCTTGCTCTTTACAGTCCAAACTCATGCTGCAGGGGTGATTACTGTTCCAGGGGTTTGATACCTGAAACCGACCATATAAAATGTGACCAGGAAGAAGAAAGCAGTAAAACTCCATTACATCAGGGATTATGTGTAATGGGCTCAGGCCATTCTGTGCCAGTTCAGTATGTTGGGGGGTTTACTCCAGGTACCACTGGTCCTCCAACAGTCCAAACAACTGCCTGTCGGGGTAATTACTGGCTGTAAAATGCCTCGAGCTGTGCAGGCCTGCTCAGGGTCCAACCTTTTCCCAACCTAATTCATTTAAAGCAGAACATGATGATGAAATACATGACTCTTGTGTCCTGCTGCAGTGTTGTAGAACTCCAGAGAATCTTCGTATCCAGATCACATTTTCAAGATCTTGGTCTGGACTCGTCTCAGCCCTTTAAAGTTATGTCTTGGTGTTGAGATGCTCTGGTCTTGGGCTGGACTACAACATGACCGTGCTGGGTTTGGGTGGTGGTGGTGGTGTAGTGGTTTCCCCTCCTGCAGCACAGTTAAACACTGTAGTTTGATGCCAGAAACTCTAATAAGCTGCAACAGACTCCAGCCGGAGCAGCTCAAACTCATAACGCAGCAACAAAACAATATGAAAACCAAAGAAACAGGAAACCCTGGGGTTAGCATTATTAGTATGTTAGCCATTAGCTCATACGGATGCTAACTAGCCTGTCAGGTGGCAATATCACTGTATGAAACACTGAGCATGGGGCGTCTCCATGGCAACAGATGCTAATCTCCTTTGATCTCCTCCATTAGGTGCCTCTCTCATCCGCTTTGAATGGAACGTTGTTTCACAGTTTTTTGGGGATTAATTCTGAAACAGTTAGTTGTTTACGTTCCAAAATCTAATCGATTGGTCTTCCGTTGATTTTGTGCAATTCGGGTTGATAGTTTTTGTGAAAAGTTGATAAAACACATACATGCATACATACATACATGCTACATGCTTGTTGGGGTAATAATCTGTGTTAAAACTCCAGCCTGTACAATGATGGAATAAAACCAGATGGAGCGATGGAAGCAAAGACTCCGTGGGGCTGCGGTGATCTGCTGTCATAGTGAGCAACAGAGGCCAGAGACGCTCTGTACTGTAAATCACAGTGGATCAGAACCCCCCCTCCCCACTGGATCATTGTCCATCACTTCCTCCGTCTCCTCTCTGTACTCCTCTCCTCCTTCTCAGGCACCAACTCTCCGCTCAACGCCACTCGGTGGGAGTATGGCGCCCCCCAGAGGCCTATCTCTCCCCTTCTTCCTCCTCCTCCACCTCCTCCTGCAGCAGTCATGGGGCCCATCATGAATATTTCACCAGGTTTAACTCCGCTTAAAATATGCATCCTAATTGGGCCTAAGTGCCGTAGCTTTGCTCTAAGTAGCTTTCCACATATCTTCCCTTCACTTTCCTTCCTAACTGACACCTTTCATTCGCTCCGCGAGCTTCCTTATCGCCACAACTGCTCACATTTCAGACTCAAAGAAAAACGACGCAGGCGATAGTGTCGGCGTCAGAGCGACACGAGGATCCTTCTCCACTGACGTCGGACGGAGGGGAAACACACGGCTCTATGGGACACCAGGAACTGTAATCATCACACACCTTCTTGAATACATATACAGTTCATCCACCTTTAGTGTTTCTGCTGCTATCATTTACTTTGCACGAAATAAATACATATCTAACTCAATAAATATAATTGAGTTACTGTATGTGAAGCTCAGTCCCAGGAAGACAACAATGCTCGTAGTCTTTCATCATGTTAGAAAAGACAAAAAAAAAAAAAGATCAAATCAAGTCCAGATTACACATCAAAGTTTTATATAAGAAAATAAGACTTAGTAACATTTTTGTCTGAACGTTCTGCCTTAACTTGTCGTTGTTGTTTTATATTGATTGTATATTTGAAAATTAATCTTCCATGCTCTTCTAATGTGTGTGTAAGAATTTCTTACCTCAAAACGATCACGTGGTGCCATTCATGTAGTGCAGTCCACACACGGTGTAGCTATTGATGATGATTATTAATGATCAGTGATAGTTCTTAATTATCTTATTGAAAATGTTATCTGATCCTTTATCAGATGTCTCGGAAGCAGCGCCTGCTTCCTTGAAATGACAGCCAGTTCAGCTATATCAGTCTCATAAGATATACTAAACAATTCGTTTGGAATTAGAATCAATAGTAAAATTAATTACAATTACCAGAATTAATAGTAAAGCTTGAAGGATTTTGGAGTTCTTGACACGTTTGATTCCAAAAATTATATTTATTAACAATGAAAACATATAAAACACAGCCTGTGTGTGTGTCTGTGTGTGTGTCTGTGTGTGTGTCTGTGTGTATGTAGTGTGTAGACTGTTTACACACAAACACAGAGACGAGATCAATATTAAGAAAAAGGACAGAATAAAACAATAAAGTGGGTCAGGTGTTATTGTGAGGGTTTCGCTCCACTTCCCTTCTCGTTAGCAGTTTCTGGAAGGTCGTCCGAGACGTCTCCCAGCAGTTCGTGGCCACCTCGCCTCCACCTCGCCTCCACTTCGCCTCCATTCTGCTTTAATTCCCCTCGTCAGGCTCATCCTGTCACACAGACGCTGCACAGCTTGTGTCTGCAGGAGGCTCCAGATTTACAGAAGGAGGATTAAAATACTTAACGTTCATCGCCGAGGAGAGGAGATGACTCGCCGTGACCACACAACCACACCACGTCTCCGTGGAAATGCAACACCTTTGATGATAATATATGATAAAATATGTATTGACTGAGCACTTCTCACATATGATGCATGACGGCAGCGATACAGGTACCGGAGATATCAGCCAGAGGAAAACAAAACTGAGAGATAGACGAGAGGATTAACGCCGCCTGACTAAAGATTGTTTCGGGTAAATGTTTCCTTCAGCGAAACGTTTGTTTCTGATTTGCCTCCAAACACCTGAAGAGTCTTAATGACGCTAACGCCACCTACAGACATGTTTTGATAAAGACCTCCGGCCGTCCGGCGTCTCCAGCAGCTTCCTGCTGCATTCTGGGGCTTCGTCTTGTAGCTAAAACTGAAAAACTGACTGAGCTGAATTTCCTCTGGCAATCAGTCCTGGACAAACACCCGTTGTTTGAAATCCACACCGGTGCTGAGGAAGGTGATATTTCTACTGTTATTGGAAGGTATTCCTCATCCGCTGGACCTTTTTCTCTGAACTGAAATGCTGGAAACGTTCAGGATGTATCCACACGCCACACTGCTGTGCACCATTTTTGTTTGAAAAAATAAATTAATAATTAAAGTAATTAACTGACATAAATACTCAAGATTCATTGTTTCCAGCTTGGATGCATCACTGGGCTACTGTAGAAGATTGACAACTCTAGATTTTCCATCACAAGCCTTTAGTTAAATGAGTTCTTCTTGTTTTTAACAGCACAGGACGAATGTCTGACATCTTCAAGCGTCTTCATTTTAAACGCATGAATCCAAGACACTAACTCCTCGATGGACGAGATCAATACATATGATGGCGCGACCGATCGACTATTAAAAAGATGTTGAAAAGATCGAATACAGTTATTTGCACATGAAACTTTAAGCCAATTCATAACTTTACATTTTCGACTCTCGTACAATATTTAGACGTGAAACATTGTGACGGGAGCTGCCGTGAGGAATCAGAACAACACTGATAAAATCAATAAATACAAACACGGGGATGATGTTAATGTCTTCATGGAATGAGGTCCGTTCGTTCAAAAACATCACAGTTCAACATTAAACAATTTGTTGCTTTTTTTTCATCCTGTCATTTTTGATTTCAACATCATGAATGCACAAAGAAACCTAATTTTTCACTGTTTATTTAGTATTTTGGAACACATATTTTATGTATATCTTAAATACGGAAATTTCCATTGATTGATACATTCGACAATCAGATATAAAAAAATTATTTGAATTTGCTGAGCTGAACTCTTCCAGTAGCCTATAGGAGAACATTTAATTTAACTTATTTAACTCTGATTAACTATCCTTGCTTTCTAATTGGAGCTACGTAAAAAGAACATCTGATTCTGGGAAATTATATTTGACCGTACATTTTTTCAAATCATGCATTATGTTGTAGGATAGCAGCACTCAGTAATCAATCATTTGCAGGATGAAAACAAACATTTTAAAAGTACCGTCATTTACCGGACTACAAGCTGTAACTTTTTTCAAACACTTTGCGATGCGACTAATATATGGCTTGTTACAGGTTAACAGGCTTCATGCCTCCAGATTCTACATCTGCATGGAGATACATGCTGTTTTGAGCCTCTGCTTCTCCAAAACTTGCCCAAAAAGTGATCGTGAGCTCGTGGACGACCGTGAATTGGTGCGGAAAGCCTCTCTGTGTGTATCTTTCTCCGTCTGTCTGCCCGTCGTGTTCGTACACACACACACACACACACAGACACACACACACAGTGCGTAAAGCCGCTCTGTGTGTGTCTCTTGTTCTCTGTCCGTATGCCTGTCATGCGCACGCACACACACACATACACACACAGCGCTGTGCACTTTATAGTGCGGCTTATATATGTACTTTTTTTTTTTTTTTTTTTTTTTTTTTTTTTTTTTTTGCGAGTGCGGCTTATATTCAGGTGTGCTATATAGTGCGGGAAAAACGGTAATGAAAAAGCACAAGAGAAATGTTTTTATTGTTTATTCAGGCTGATTTCAAGTGTTAAAATGCCTCTATAAAACTCGTTCACCTCCCAGGTGAAATTCTGAAGTGAATGAAACGATTTTAACCTTTAGTTTGATAGAAGTTTACAGGTTCAGATCTTATTCAAAGGATTTATTCAAAAACTTCTTTTTTTTTTTTGTTTTCAGCCAATAAAGGCTTATTTCTTTAAAACGACACCATCTCAGATGAGAACTGTGCATTCTTGCAACCCGCTTATAAAGCGAATTGCCGTTGTACTTTGGCCGAAGTCCTGCTGATGATTCCAGATACAATATCAATAAAATTATCTGTGCGGGTACAGCTTTTATTTGACGTGTGGTTGGTGTTTGTGGCGTAATGTGGAAGAGAGCCAGCGCTTTGTTGACAAAATGATTTTACATTGAA
>OMNM01039997.1:0-11250 GCA_900302745.1 Parablennius parvicornis
GTCGTCCCTGTGCTGTATAAAGATCAGGAAACTGTGGCTCCTCGCTCTGCTCCAGGTCAGAAACCATCAGATAATAAGAAAACAGAAAGAGCCGTCTTTTCTTTCAGTTTTGAACTTAAAGCAGCTGCAGCCAGAAGGACGTCACATTTGTTCTGCAGCCTACTGGGATGATTTTCACCCTGTGTGTAGATGAAGTGAGATATGAAGAGTGTGTGTCTGACCACCGCCTCCTCTCTGCCCCTCACAGATGTTGAATGCAGTGTTTCTCTTCTTCGCTGTGCTGTACCAGTTCCTGCCGAGCGCCTGGCTGATGTTTGCTATCGTCCTGTGTGAGGGGCTGCTGGGAGGGGCTGCTTACGTCAACACTTTCTATTTCATCAGCAAAGAGGTAAAACCTCACTGCAGCCAACTGCAGCGTCACTGAGTCATAAATCAACACAGAAGGCAATGATGAGCAATGATGAGCAATGATGAGCAGTGATGAGCAATGATGAGCAACGATGAGCAATGATGAGCAATGATGAGCAACAATGAGCAACGATGAGCAACGATGAGCAATGATGAGCAAGTCCCTTACAGCTCAGGCACGTGACCATGGAGGACACGCACAGAGCCTTTCAGAAATGGCTGCAGTCAGCAGTTTTATTTAAAACTTATTATAGAATTTTAGAAGACTGTTCTCACAAGTGCAACAGATCAAATAGAATGAAACTGCTTTTTAAACCAGGGTTTTACTCGTGTGTTCTCCTTGCGGTGCGATGAAGTACCGAGTCCCGACACTAGGGGTCAGCATCCTGTGGCTCTTTGGCCCTTCTGTGAGGCTCCCTGAACTGTTTTCACTGAATTAAGCCTAAAACAACATTTCGTCTTATTTTCATTTTATTTACACACAGAGTGATTTCATAATCAAACAGCTGAGGACAGAAAGTGTTCCAGAGAGTAAAGAACCTCCTCTTGTGCTTGTTTCCTCTCCGGCAGACTGAGGACAGACACCGGGAGTTCGCCATGGCTGCTGCCAGCGTGGGAGACAGTCTGGGCATCGCTCTGGCTGGACTTGCAGCGTTCCCCGTGCACAGATACTTCTGCTCCCTCTGATCGGAGACGGGGCTCCACAGTAAAACACTGACGGTTCGACGAGAGTCTGGAGAACGATGTGGAGTCCTGCGGGACACAGAGTCTGTGGCCTTGTGATCGCAGCAGAAAAAAAACTGCACAGAGGTTTTTTCTCTTGTTGTGTTCGGCAGCTCAGGGGTACAGTTTTATATGATTGAGAGCTTCTAGTGTCGGAACAGTTTCAAAGCGAGTGGCCTAAATATAACCTGACTTTTAACAGTTTTTACTGACATGTATTTTTATGACAAAGCCAAATGACTGCCTTGTGTTTTTGAATAAACCGTATAAAACATTCCATTGATGAAGACTGTGTTGATACCGGGTGTAGGCTGCTGCCTCAGGCTGACGTGTGTGTGTGCTGCTCAAACTGAAGGACCGACGCTTTTTTCTCTCTATGTGATCCTACCAGTTATTTTATTAGCCGAGTACAAAAAGCAGAACCTTCGTGTGAGCAGTGCCGCTTGTTTTTAGAACTAAAGTATCCATTGGAACATGTTTGTTTGATTATTCCGCAGGTCACAGACACTGGATTTTGATGTTGCTTGGTGATGATAAGGTTGTAAATAACTGATGAAACGCTCAACTCTGTGCACCCTACACATTTCAAATAAAAACATGAATATGTTAACCTGTGTAATATTTGAGTGGCTTATTAATGAATGCATAATAACATGGTATTATTATTATACATGGTACTGGGCCCAGTTTGATACAAAACATAATGTATATTATTCACTCAATCATACAATATACACTCCTCATTAGACAGCGTGTAATTGTTAACCTTCACGGTTCATCTGAGTGACAAAACTGCTCATCTGCTGGATTTTCACTCACAAACACACTCTTAGACTCCCAGAGAATAGAGAGAAACAGAGGTTATAGTGAGCAGCAGAATGAAGGCTTTTATTGATGCCAGAAGTCAGCCAGCACAGTTCCTTTGATAAGAAGGAACGAGGCGTCGTGGACGTTCCGACCACGTGTGTGTGTGTGTGTGTGTGTGTGTGTGTGTGTGTGTGTGCGTGTGTACGTGTGTGTGACGTCTTTCATGACGTCGCCAGAGGTTGTCAGACACCAGATAACACGGAAGCCAGTAGATCCGGAACACCGGACGACATCTATCACGCAGCCTTCCCCCCAGCGGAAGTGGCAGTGCGTCGAGGCGTTATGTGTCTGCAGACCGGAAGTGAGCAGTGTGAGGACCCGCGGCCAGAGCACCCGCGTTTTACATGTAACATGTATTTCAAGTGCGCTATTTACTGTTTATGGGGGCTTTTTTTTTTTGTCTTTCTTTTTTTTTTTTTACGTATATTTCGGACATGTGGGAACAATAACAACAATAATTAAATAAAAAACACAAATAAACACAATGGCAAGGCAAAGCAAGCAAAAAATAAGTAACAGATAACTTGATGAATAAAAGATTACTCATAATAACACAGTTGCTGAGACGTGAAGAAATTGTGTAATTCACATACTTGTGTTATTACCAGTTAAAATATTTATGGATTCATATGCTGTAGCTTCGATTTACAAAGGATGGTTTAAAAGGGTGTGAAGAGACGATAGACAAGAACAACTCGGAATGAGACAGATTAATGTTTATTGTATTTTATACAATAACATTGTATTCAAATAAAATAAAAGATAAACACACACAAACAAAAGGATACACAGTAGATGGAATACTCTAACATTTAATTAAAAGTACTGCACAATAACAGCCCCACTAACAGTAAATCAACATTAATCCACTTCTGCTTTCTCTTCTGTGGCACACTGAAATACCTCCACAATTATTAACATGTTTTAAACTGTAAAACAACTATTATATAAACAAGTATTGGCACCAAAGGTTACAACCACTTCGTGTAGTTGTCAGAGATCACTTCAGCACGCTTTTACCATCTTATGGAGTATTAATTGAAATCCTGGATAGTTCATTATAATTTAGAGCTGAGCTGACAATGAAACAAATCAGCAAACAAGCTAAAACATTTGTTTTTAGATATTTTGATATAAAACTGTAAGCAGACTTTGATGATGAGCTAGTGCATTTTCCAGTGCAATAATTTTCAGTACAACATTCTAAAACATTATTACGATGCATCTTGATTTTTTACTACTGTATAAGGTCTGTGCATTCACACGTTTATACTGAGTGTTTTTATACTTTTTATTGTTTTTGTTTATAGTTACTTTCACAGCCTAAGTCTTTTTGCAAAGTAATTTCATTCAGGTATGGGCCTATGGTGTATATTTGTAAGGACAATAAAGATCTATAAATCTATCTAAAATTATAGACAGGACATTGTACTTTACTCCTATATCCGTATATCAATCTTTAAATCAATTGTTGCGTACCACAACTGTTTGTAAAGCGCGTCTCGGGCTGCGGGTCCTGTCGCTGCAGTCTCCCAGTAGGGGTCGCTGTCAACAAGAAGCAGTGCGGGTCCTCCAGCTGCGGGTCCTCTCACTCCGGGTATGCAGACTCACCCTTCCCAGTGAACCGGTAGTGGGAGAGAGAGACGGTACCGGGGAGAAGAGTGGCTGGGTCCACGGACTGAACCTTTGCGTCGTTATTTCCTAAGTTCACGGTAATTCTGAAGTGTTTAGTCTGAATCATCGCTTTAATGGGAGTTTCTCGACGCTAGCCGATAAAAGCTCGTTGGCGCTGACGCCATATTTTTAGTGAGCTAGTCGCCGCACCGGCTAACGTAACATGTTTCTGTTTTCATACTCGCTCTGATTATTTGTGTTAATTTGATGACTGCCAGCGGGTTTTACTTTTATTTCCTCGAGGCGCAGTGGTTTATTAACTAGTTAAAGACTCAGTTGTTCGCTGACGTCGTTAGCCATGATGTAAGCTAAAGTGCTAACGGGTAGCTCACGCCCCGAGGCCTCGCATTCCTGAATAAAAACGTAATTTCTCTGACATATTGTTTTTACACTTTCGTATTGGGTAATATAAACTTCATTCTGGGTTAAAAGTGGGTAGATTCTGCTCATAAACCGAGTTATTCCGTGTTTTCCCACAGTTTTTATTGTGTGGCTGGCTGAAGAGAGAGAAGACCCCGGGTTATAGCTGCCCGCCGTGCTGCCTGCTCCATTGTCCGGGTTGTAGCTGTCCGCCTCGCCGCCTGCTGCTCTGTGACCTCGGGCTGAGAGGAGCGTGTGTCCGGAGCCTGTGAAGCGGGGCTCATCCCTATGTGTGTGACAATGGGGGACATCAGCGACCTGGACCGGCAGATAGAGCAGCTCAGACGCTGTGAGCTCATTAAAGAGAATGAAGTCAAGGCACTGTGTGCCAAAGCAAGGTAACGATCCAGCCGCTTCTCACTGTAAACAAACCTGACACATGGTGCCTTATGGAGGGAATCTCATCACAACCTTTCATCACATCAGAGCAGGGGGGTCAATCTCATTGGCCACGCAGCCCATTTTAATCTGGAGTGTTGTAATGAAGTGGCACCATAATAATATCTTAATAAGCATTCTAGAAGGAAATACAAGTAGATCTTCAAAGTATCACTTATTATACTCCTGTTTGAAATTCCATCAAAAATTCTCTTTGTACTAATCTTAGCTGAAGCGCTGGAACTGTACAATATCTGTGGCCTTTTGCATCTTTGCACAAACTAACCCTTACATTGGCTTCCACAGTATTTCTTTTGCACAAACGTAGCTAGTCTCATTGATCCCTCTGTTATGAGCATGGCAGCTGTAAGTGGTTCAATTCCGGGTCTTGTTGCTGCCCAGGGATGGGTATTGAAGGCTGGTTGTTCGTTGAGAACCAGTTCACACTGTTTCAATTCCTTGGAAATGTTTGCCAAATTGTCAACAATCGATCCCAGTGGGAGCGAAATAATGTCACTACCCATGTTGTGTAGCTTACACAAGCTAAGCAACTTGTGTTGTGATGTCATTCACCAGTGCAGCCAAGAGGCACAAACGCTTGAATTTTTGCTTCCATTCCATGAGAAAGGACAATGACAGGGCAACCCGTGATACTTGCATGTTTTATGTCAAAGAGAGGAAATATGATGAATATGCGGAAACGTCACTCTGTTGGGTTGGAAGAAAGCAGTTATGTTTGACACTTTAAAGGGACGATTGTTGGTAAAGTCCAGCTGGAGATAGCTTTTCTCACGTAGCACATACAACAACCTCCAGAAGATCTGTGGGTCTTTATGGAGGTATATTTAAATAGAGTTTCTTTCTGTTCGTACTGGGGTAATCACAGTGGAACCATAAAAGAAATGAAGTGCTTGTGAAGTTTCTGAAGGACACAACTTTTATTGCTTTAAATAAGCTTCCTGTCATGAGGTTAGTTGGTTGGTTCAGTAAATCAAAGTCAAGAGGTGACGGCTCAAGTAACACTTAATCTTTTTGTGTATTTATTTCTCTCAGCTAAAAATTTAAGCTGTCTTTACTTATAAAAAAGAATCAGAATGTTCGTCATTTAATAAAAAATACTTAGAAGCCAACAGAAGATTTTTATTCTGCCACATATTGAAAGGGTGTTTATTGGTTTGGATTCATGTTCTGAGATGTAAAAAGAAGCTGCTGCTTTGGTCAGAAAAGATTGATTTTTTTAAATGTTTTAACTTCAGCAAAAGACTGAAGCAGTAAATGAAATGTGTGGTTTTGTTTTCAGAGAGATTCTGGTGGAAGAAAGCAACGTCCAGAGAGTAGACTCTCCTGTCACAGTGAGTCACGTGTCCTCACTTCCTGCTGCTCTGGATGAAGACAGCAAAGTCTGACTGTTGGTTTCTCTTCACAGGTGTGTGGGGATATACACGGTCAGTTCTATGACTTGAAGGAACTCTTCAGAGTGAGTACCTCACTACAAACTACTGACGTAGAAAAGTTACTAAGTTTGAGTGGTAATTGAACTCGGAGCAGATATTTTCCACCTCACTGCTCAGCAGGTCAGCTTTTATCCGGGGTGGAATGATGACACACTGACAGAATTAGATTTGACATAAGATACAGCTTTAACATCTGTTCACTGGCTAGAAAAGCTTTTCATGGCAAAACCTCGATCAGAGGTCTGAAAACGTCCTGCTGCTTTCTCTGAAGTAGGTCAGTTTGTATCTTATTCTTATGGTTACAGCAGACTATCTTTTATATGGACTCTTATCTCCAAGTTCAAGGGTTCAGATGTGTCATTTAAAGTTGAATAATTGGCCCAGTAAAATACATTTCACTTCAGCTGAGAAATGTTAAGTTTCTTCTTGGTGAAATAACTTGGATGAAATCCAAATAAAAAAAAGTCTCAGAGGAAAATAGTTGCATTCAGTTCCTTTGAGTGACAACCCGCTGCTTTGCCTGGAGAACAGAAAACACTGAATCATATGTTTAAAGCTGTAAAACTAAGCAGGTTCAGCCAACGGTTTCACTCCTCTTACCAGGCCAAAGTCACAGGAAGTTTCAATTCTTTTCAGTAAACACATTTCTTTTGAGCTGCTTAATCTCATTTCTGACAGTTTAGGTGGATATTTTATCATCTCTAGTGAACTATTTAACACACAAGTAGTTTTAGTGAATGTTTATGCCCCAAATGAGGACGATGTGGCTTTTTTGAACGCTTGTTTTCATTATTTCTCAATCAATGGTAAATAAACTTGTTTAGCATTTTTCAACTGTGAGCAGCCTTAATGGGCTTTACGTCCTTGATCACATTCACCCATTCACACACGCATTGTGACGGCTCCTGGCACGGCTGCAGCCTCCACTCCAGTGGGAGCAGTTTGGCGTTCAGTGTCTCGCTCATTAGCCATTATTACTTAATGTCAACACGTGTTCTTTAAAGCTCGAGTGCGACTTCAACTGTTGGTTTGGTCCAATTCTAAACTCACCCTCTGCCAACGGCGCTGTAGCGAGCAGGTCGGCCCGTGCCCGTCAAGATCTTCGTTTAATCGCAGTGTCTGTGATGTGTGCTGTTTTTTACATCCGGGCGAGAGAGAATATACATTTTTCTCACGTCCACCAGACCCATTCCAGGATAGATGTCCTGTTTTTCCCCACTAGTGACCAACTCATTCCCGTCATCCAGTCCTGAGTTTATCAGAATATTATTTACCACCACGCTCGTATGGTTTTGACTTCCTGTCCACTTTGAGCATTATTGATGTGAGTTTGGATCTGAAAACAACCGTTTTACAAAACCTACGTTTAAATCAACTTTACTGTTGAGTGATAATTTTGTCTAATTCATTGAGAGGAAAAAAGCCTTTTTCCTTCATACTAATGTCTCCAGACACTTCAGTTCTCGTTGTCTGGGGCGAGCATACGCTGCTCGAATCAAATGAAGATCCGATGAAGAAAGATCAGACTTGTTCACCAAATTGGAGAGATCAAAAAACGATGCGTTCAACCTAAATGCCCACATCTTTAAAGAAACAATCAGAACTCAAGGCTAGTTTTGATCTGCTCACCACTCATCCCATTGAGCGACTGCTTTACAAAATAAAACCCTGTTTAACATATTATGGAGACCAAACGGACAGACAGCCAGCCAAGCAGCTGAAAGGCTCTCAAGCAAAACAATCTATTTCTAACATCAAGTTTATATGTGGCCACATAACTGCAGATCCTTCACAAATTAATGAGACAGTCAAGAAGTTCTACACCAGAGAGTGGAAGACTGATTAGAATGCAACTCTTAGTTACTACATCGTTTCAGTTTTGTCAGACTTTCCTGAGACTTCGTTGAGAGATGAAATGAGCAGAAATGGTTTCAGTTTTCTTCTTGTTGCAGTTAAACAATTGTCTTGTAAAGAAATTCTCTATGTATCTAAATATCTGAAACTGTTGGCTGTTTAGTCTTTATTTTAGGAGATAAACGTGCTTTGCGGCTGCAGCTGCTGGATTTCTTGACCATTATTTAGTTTGGTACGTTGGAGCAGATCAGTTGGAGTGTTGACGTGTGGTGGCGTGAGTTTTCAGGCTGTCCCGATCCTCCGATGGCATCATCGGCCTGATAGCAGAAGTCTCGTTGTTCTGAAATGTTGATGTGTTGCAGGTTGGAGGAGACGTCCCGGAGACTAATTATCTCTTCATGGGCGACTTTGTGGACCGAGGCTTCTACAGTGTGGAGACCTTCCTGCTGCTGCTAGCTCTTAAGGTTCGTATGAACAGCACTGACTCTGCACCGCGACAGACACCAACTGTCGTCTGACGTTTCTGAGACGTTAAACGCAAGAGAACGAGTCCTCAGTTGAGGCTGAGTGATGATTATTGCATTTATTCTGACACGATGGGTAATTTGGAGGCCGAGATGGTTCCGTTAAGAGTCCATTGTTTCCTTGAGACCTTCAAATGGTGTTTTCAATGTTAAGATTTACCAACGTCAAAGGGCCGCCATATTGTTAATCTGGGTCATATCCAGATGAAATTTGTCACAATCCAGGACAATGATCCTCCAGATATACACGTTGAATTACAAGTGAGTCAAAACTAAATTCTCTGAGTTGTGATGTTTAGAAAGTGGTGAATGGGGTTTCCAATGTTAACTTCCAGAATGTTTCCTGACCTTATTCTGGTTCTGATCCAGATGAAATGTTGCACCCTACTAGATATGACCATCCTACACATCACTGGATTTTTACAAGTCAATCAGATATGATCTCCAAGAGAGAGGATGTTTTGAAAAGTGGCTCAATGATAAGTAAAGGGGAGAAACAGGATCTTTGATATTAGTTTGTATCCAGATGGTTATCAGGATCACTCTCAACATTTAATGGATCTCAGTTGGTCCAGACACATCTTCTGGATTATTTTAGGAAGATCCCCTCAGGAGCTTTATAATCCCGATGACAAACAGACAAACAAACAAACTGTGGCAAAAACAGAACCTCCTTTGTGGAGGTTATGAGCAAAAGTTGTTTTTACTGACATCTCTTGAATATTCCAGTAAAATGTTGAAAAGTGTGTTGTGTACTTGGACTGTCCTGCTGACAGGTGATGAAGCAGCAGAAGTGTATAACTATTTTCTCTTGTTCAAAACAGTGAAAATGTCTAAGATGTTGAATATATTGTGTACTGGCACTCCTTTGTATGGAAACAATAGTGAACATTTGAATCCATTCATTGTTATTGTGTTTCACATACGGCTCTTTGTGACCTCTGAACTGAAACACTCCTGTGGTGTTTCTGCTCCACTTGATAAGCCTGGAGGATCTTCTGTCGTTACATTAGGTGAAGAACAGCCGCTAAATGGAGAAAAAGACGCGTCTAGTTTGAGAATACACCAGTTAAAGGAGGTTTGTAACGGCACCGTCTGTTCTCCACAGGTGCGTTATCCCGACAGGATAACTTTGATCCGAGGGAATCACGAGTCTCGGCAGATCACCCAGGTCTACGGCTTCTATGACGAGTGTCTCCGCAAATATGGCTCAGTCACAGTGTGGAGATACTGCACCGAGATCTTCGACTACCTGTCTCTGTCTGCCATCATCGACGGGAAGGTGAAGCCCTCGTCCGGTTAATTAAAGATGAAAACGCTTCCGTTGGTTTCATTTGCTTGACGTTACCTCTGGCCTCCAGATCTTCTGCGTGCACGGTGGCCTGTCTCCCTCCATCCAGACTCTGGACCAGATCCGGACCATCGACAGGAAGCAGGAGGTTCCCCACGACGGGCCCATGTGTGACCTGCTGTGGTCGGACCCTGAAGGTATCCGCAGTGTGTCCTGCTGAGCGGCCGCACGGCGCCAACATGTGCTGACCTGAGCTTCCTCCCGCAGACACCACGGGCTGGGGCGTGAGTCCCCGAGGAGCCGGGTACCTGTTTGGGAGCGACGTGGTGGCGCAGTTTAATGCCGCCAACGACATCCACATGATCTGTCGAGCCCACCAGCTGGTCATGGAGGGCTACAAGTGGCACTTCAACGAGACGGTGCTCACTGTGTGGTCGGCACCCAACTACTGCTACAGGTATGCAGCCGCCGGCCTGTGGCGCCTCTCTCTGGGTATTATGAGTTTAACAGTTGTGTAGAAACAAAGCTTCTCCTAATGATTCTGAATAGTTTTTTGTTTTTTTACTGCGATCCCTTTTACATGATGATACAAACATTCCCCGATGAATAAACTGACAAGAGTAACCCGTAGAGCTGCAGGTGATTGTATACGTTGTTGATGTCTGTGCTTTGAGATTTTTCCGGTGCTGTTTCTCTTCTTGGACTAAGTTTTTATCACAAGTGTTTCCACTTTCCTCCAGCAGCATTTGTTTGTTGTGTTTTTAGTCATTTGTGTTCTTCTGACTTCTGTCCTGTTTTTATATGGTTGAATGAAGTTTAGTGTGTCAAACTGTTAAATTGGCTCTGGTTTCCTGTTGATCATGACTGTGGAATAGTAAAACACTTTCTCAGTTGTTTTTATTGTATTTATTAACAGTAACAGTCATCTGCATTAATTAATCCTAAACTCAGACTAACCACTCTGCTCATGTTCAGCTGAATGTTGGATTTTCACAGTAAAACAAATTGTGTTAAAGGGGTCATGTTTTAAAGGTTTGCAACACTTTCACATGGTCTCGTTGGTTCTAAAACATAGTATTAAAAGTTTATTGCCCCAAATCCAGCTTCTCCTTGATTCTCCTCCATTAGAATATTGGATCAGAGGAGCTGCATTCACAATCTGCTGTGTCTGTGTGAGCTGGACTGGCTCCGCCCTCAATCTGCTGTGTCTGTGTGAGCTGGACTGGCTCCGCCCACACATGCCTCTCTTAGGAAGAGGAGGAAGTACTTCCTCTCGTGGTGCCATGTGCCAGAGCAGAGCTGAATAATAGTGGGAGGAGTCAAAGGGGAGGAGCCTACCTTGATGGGGATTGGCTGAACCCCCGATGACACTATATAGGGTTTGATTTCTGATTGGCTCGTTGGAGCAACACACTTTTTAAAAACTGGAACAAGCCAGAGAGAGAGACGACAGACTGTCTTCACTTCTGTGCGTCATTCCAGGTATGGGGACGATTATTACCTCCACCAAAGAGGTAATGTTTTGTTAGGGCTTGTCTGTCATCAGGATTCTAACCTTCCTGAGGGGATCTTCCTAAAATAAACCAGAAGATGTATCTGGACCAACTGAGATCCATTCAATGTTGAGAGTGATCCTGATAACCATCTGGATACAAAC